>NQII01007991.1:69220-84573 GCA_002778355.1 Clitarchus hookeri | reverse complement strand
GAGTCAGTTACAATCCCGCGCCGAGAAGGCGGAGTCGGGTGGTGAGCTTCAACGAGGAGCGCCACGTCGAGCGAGTGGGAGTAGTCCAGTGCAACCCCATGCCGAGAGCCGCGGTGGGGACCCGTTAAGGGTCCCTTGCTGGGACGTGGTAGGGAGGTAATCCGTCAGTTACAACCCTACGCCGCGAAAGGGAGTCGAGTGGTGAGCTTCAACGAGGAGCACAACGTCGAGAGGAAGCCAGCTGAGTGCAGCATGCCAACGACAGCCAGTCCGAGGGTCTGTAACAGGGCCACCCAACTTACTAGACCTCAACTACTGCCGGAACAATTCACCAGAACAATACAGATAAGTACCCACGTCGCCACTCGGGGACGTGTCCTGTCGCCTAGTGTGCGACAAGCCATCGGAAACGTAGCCAGAGCACCGTGATCAGCCCTTCAGGCCCAGAACTCGCAGGGTCAATAATGTACGAGTTAAGTCTCGGAAAGTAGTTGCATTGCTGGGAATGTGTGTATGAATTCCTGTCAAATAAACCTGTAAAACCAAGGCGCGATGATGTTATTATGATTCACCCTCTTAAACATTCAAGGCACCTTATAGTCTGTGCCATTTAACATTAACTCAGATCCTATGAACCAGCCTGTATCACACAGGTGGGGAATAGCATCAAATGTACCCATCACAATAGTTAAACTTCAAAATAATGTGTACAGTACGTGTGGCGTAAACTAGTCATACTGCCTAGATGTGGTGTGCAAACTATAATGTTTGCCAATGAATTGACTGATACAGACATCTATAAACTGTACAGTGTGATGCTGTTTATTTCTTGGTAATAATGCAAACTCTTCAGATTGTAAGTAATGTTGTTTAGTGCTTTAGAAGAATTATTTGTATTAAAGGGATTTGTGTTGCCATAGGAATCACGGAGACAATTGTGCGTGGGATCTGCAAGGTGCTGGTGCTCACGTTGCCTCGATACAGGGACAGTGCATCCCAGTCATATGTGCGGAACCTAATAGTGGAGCTGGTGAAATTGCATGGAGACTGGACCATGAAGCATCTCACTGCAACCCTCAGTGATATTGCTAATGCCCACAAGAACTTGGTCCAGACGTAAGTAAATGAAAATACCTAGCCTGCCCTTTCAAATTTTGTAATTAAGTTTCTCAGCATTACTAGCTGGAAGATGATAGTTATAGCCTTTTAATGTATAATTTTTAGTTATTATAGCACAAACAATTATGTTTGGACTGGTGGTGATTTGTAATTCAAATGTCATTTTCCTGTTTCAAAAAATATTTTCTAAAATAATTATTCAGATGTGATGGTGGGTCAGTTATGACACTACTATCTTTATGGTTAAAACATGGAAGTTAGCAAAATTGTCATATGCATGTTGCTGGATTGAGAGAATATTTTTCTTCTTAGTAAAAATACTTTTATATTACAGAATACAGTATGGAATGTGCTTGATATTTCTTTGAGCGAATATTTGCCACTGCCTCAGTAAATTGCTCAAAATGCTCAAGTCTGGTTGACAAAAAATATTATTGGAAACCCTAAGAGAAATGTATACAGAAAAAATATGAGCAGATGAGCAGAATGAAATTTACATTATTTGTAGTTGTGTGCTGTTAACATGTGAACTTACACAGTGGAATCTCTGTATTACACTTTCTTGAATTTTACACACTTTTTTGGTCCCATTGTCTGTTTTTACACCATAAGTTTCCCTCTTTTTACACTTTCCTTCATTTTGCAACGTTTTCCTCCCAGTCCCTTGAAAAGTGTAAAATAGGGGTTTCACTGTATTATAAATTAAGAAAATGATCAACACAATTTGTTGCTTGAGTTTACTTTCTTTTTGTTGGACTGGATGCTTGTTTATTTATTCTGGTTAAGGCTGTTCTTTATTCAGTATAATGAAAACCACACCACACCAATGATAAAGTTTTTCAGTGCCTTCAGAAACTTTTAAGCAAGTTTTACTGTATTTACAAGTAATATGTGTAATGGGCTATATCGTCAATAACAGAAATATTTTAATAATCTGCAAAACAAAATAATCACTGTAAGGATTATTAATACAGACAACACTTTTAAATCATAAATCCCATACACACACTCATATGTATGTGTGTATATATATGTATATATATATGTATAGTGGAACCCTCTTATAAATAAGGTTCTTCAGGGGTCCACAAGAAAGTGACACTATAAGCAGGAAAACACTATAAGAGGGAAACACAAAAATTCAAGCATCTGGACACCAAAAGATATACAATTATGCACCAAAATAAACACACAACTTTACATAATGAACAAAACAAATATTTTTTTTTAATACATAATCTTATAAGTAATTTTATATCCTGGTTGCGAAATCATAAAATTAGTATACGAGCAAAAGATTACTGTACATGCAAAACAAGCACAATTGTTCGTGGCAGTTTGTCTCCTGATACCAAAGCACACATAATTGTCTACAAGCAAAATACATAACATAAAATGTTTCATGGAAGTTTGTCTCCTGGTTGCATCAATGATTCGGTTCAGAGTAGTCACTGGGATTTCCAAATTCCGAGGAATTGCTGTGCATGTTCTACCGGGATTACTGTCCACGTGCTTGATTAAAATTAACTTTTCAGCTAATGAAAATGTTTGTCTTTTCTTAGAGGCTCTCATTTTAATTTTTCACTAAAACTGTTTCAAGGATGAATTAATTTTCACTACATAAATATTAACTGGGCATGTGCGAAGGTCGTTTTTTAAATGCGAAGCGAAGTCAAAGCTAAGCTTGCATCATGCGAAGCAATTTCGAAGAACAATCAAAGCTGAAGGATTAAAAATATATATATAGTAGGCTACAGTTTTCAAGTATATTCAACTTGTTTGTACTGTTACTGTCAAAAAAATGTATGCCTACTAGACATTGAGCAATGGAATAAAACATATCCTAATCTTGTACTGCTGAAAAACTGAAATATCAAAATCTGTAAGAAAGTAATCATTATACATTTAGATACCTACAAACTTTATAAAAACTACTATACTCCATATATCCAGTCCCATTTGGCACCACCACCGCACAGTGATTTCAATGAATGCCTATCAACATTTGACCTGTTCCCTGTCCTCCAAGGACCCTTGTCATTGTCAGGCTAGATAGTAAACTTGCTAGATGGTGGTGGCATTAGGGCCTCAGAGCAAGAGAGTTGAGCCACTTTCACTACTTACAAGGTGAAGTTCTTCCAAAAAGACTATAAGCTGTGGTGTGGTACATACAGCAGCCCAACCCCCCCCCTCCCCCGCACGTGATAATTTATGACATTGTTACACATGTCAAAATTAGAAAGGCACAGAAACATTAATTTTTTGAGACAGAAAATTCACACTGTATTTGTGTTATGTTATGGTCTGTCACCCTCCTATTAAACAGCCTTCCACTGTCGTGTGTCAGGCATGACATCTTGTTAGCCTAACAAAAGAGTCATGGGGGGGGGAGGGGGGAGAAAAAGAAGAGGCAAGGAAAGCGGGCTGTGA
The DNA here is from genome assembly GCA_002778355.1 of Clitarchus hookeri. NCBI lineage: Eukaryota > Metazoa > Arthropoda > Insecta > Phasmatodea > Phasmatidae > Clitarchus > Clitarchus hookeri. The sequence continues at coordinate 81,024 of NQII01007991.1, read as the reverse complement.
CATCACTTTGTTTGAAAAGCTGTGTAAGTTGAGCATCTTTTCCATTGAGGTTTTCCTTTCCCAGTGCACTTCCTTCACAATTTGCATTATTCGCGGGAAAATGAAAACATTATTTCCGGGAATGTTTGTTATTGTTCTTATGGAGAAACATTCTGGGCTAGAAAAATCCTTCTTTACATGTGGGAAAACCTTTTAAACGGGAACCTTATAAGCTGGTTCTACTGTGTGTGTGTGTGTGTGTGTGTCTATATATGTATATATATATATATATATATGTAAGAGAGAGAGAGAGAGAGTCACAAACTACGAAAACTTATTATGTTATGCTTTTTAAAATATGCCAGCATTATTTGGACAGCTAAAGAACGTAAGCAAAACATTTGATAGTTCAAACATAAGTTACGTAGTCAAATTTCTCATTACATATAGCATAAGAATACTTGACTGAAACATGAAAATAGAATTTCTGCATAGCTTCAGAAAAGCTGAAGTAACTGCGAATTTACTCTATTTATGAGTACATACATACAAACATACATATATGCATATATACATATAAAGATACAATCACACATACGTATACATACTATTACGTGCTCGCTGCTTCACATCCTGCGTGAGCGACTGGAAGTAAAGGACAGCAGTTATATGATAGTGGCAGTGGTAAGTCAACGGAATGTTTCGAATTACAGACTTGCGATAAACCAAGAAACACGTGTATCTATTACCAAAAAGTGAGTAGACACAATAATCCTTTTGTGGCGCGTGCTGCTGACCTTGGTTGTATTATGTTTCTGCATCTATCTAAGGAATTTTTTAGTTGTTTACTGCCCTAGATTCTGTCCCCATGACTTGGGGTGCGTCGGACTTTCCAGATCAAGGCCAGCAGAGTATAAATTGTGCAATGGGCCTCCTGGCTGGCAGTTGTTGAATGGATGAGTTCCAGCGATAGAAGACTAGCAAGAAGAGAAGTGCGCGGCGAGAGAAGTGACCAGCGGGTGGGAAATCTGCTACTGCGAACACCAGTGAAGTGTACAATTGCAGGCTAGACTATTGGACTGGATGCGTGAGTGAAAGAATTTACAAATGATGGCAACAGATAGACTAAACATGTGTTAATGATGAGTATGAGTTAATTGGCAATAACCAAACAGACATACAAAGGACGTTATTAGAGTTGAAATAGACATTAAATATTGTGCTCATTGCAAAATAAAAAGTTATAGTGGAGACAGATAATGCAGTGTTGTAAATAATAACTGTGTGAATAAATTAAACATCAAATTTAGTTCTTTATTTTTGCTAAGACCTCAATCCATTACGAACTCAGACAAGCCCCTCAGGCATTCATGTAACACTGGTGTCAGAAGTGGGATGGAGGCATGTAATTATTAATCAAGTTAGGCATTAGGCTAGTAATTATTGATTAAAATAAAGTTAATTAACTAGGATGGTTTTGTGCAACCATTGCAGTGAATGCTAACTAAAAAAATGTCTGCAGAACTGGAAGCACTGCAAGCATTAATTGAGGGGCTAGGTAGCCAAATGTTTAGCGTGATCGCAAGTGTAAATAGCTTAAAAGATGATGTAAATAGTGTGAAAGAGATTGTAAATAGTGTAAATGAGAATGTAGACAGGAAAATAGAAGGAATTTGCAAGTTAGGAAATGAAAGTGTTGACTACGTGGACAAGAATGTTGACAGTGTAAATGAAAGGATGGACAGTGTTGAGAATGAAGTGAAACAGGAAATAAGTGCGATGAAGAAGTAGATGGAGGAATTTCTTCAGCAACGAAGTTCCACTACCACCACACAAGCAGCATGCTCGTCAGCATTGGAAGGAGGTATCCACAACACTGACAAACATTGGTGCACTAAGTCACTGTGGTCTTCTTGCAGACCTAGCAACACTGTGAATACATCAACAGGTTTCATATTATTCAGCTCTGCTGCGGTTTAATTCTGGAAAGCCAAATACCCTTCCAAAAACTGTTGATGTGGGAGTTTGCAAACTAGGGAAATCTCCTTAGCACTCTCATGGTATCATCAGAATTGGGGGTAATGTTTCGAGGGTTAAAGAGAAATGGTGTGAAATGTGAAGTCTTTTGTTGGATTTTGGTTGATCAAAGATGCAAGCTTGGTTTGGCATTTCAAACCTATAGCAACAAGAACTTCTCACATTGACTGCTGTTTAACTGCTGATGAAAATTTAGAAATTTATATGGAAGTTTCCTTCCCAAGGACACGTTAACTCACAAGTGTGAATGAGTTCTGAAGGTCTGACAAAGTTGTGTACACTTTATGTATAAATGGATACTTTGAACATTCAAACTCAACAATTGCATCTGTTGTGTTTGTGAAATACTCCACAAAAAAAAACTGAAGAACATTTAATGACAGAAATGGCATCACTGGTCAGGTTCTCAAAGTAGGTCCCACTGCTACTATCTTCATCTTGGAAGAACTGCACTAAAGTTTCGAAATACTCATCTATGTACTTGACCGACACAAACTACGAGTTCCACCGTGTCATGACAGGCAGAGGAAACAACAAATCCTTTTTTTTCTCCTCTAGGGTACTTTTCTTGCAAAAACAGTCATGTATCTGTGCTTTGGTTTTCTAGCATTTGAGAATCCATTCTTTGTGCTTTGAACACATGTATTAAGTTCTGATTATAAAGATGTCCAAATGCTGACAACTAAATTCAATTTGTGGACCCAGCACTGTATGTGAATCATATCATAAAAAAAAAATTACTTGCAGTGAAGACACGCATGCTGTGTATCATGCGGAATGTTGCAATACCAACTACATTTGCATAGTCTATTTTGTACTGTGTTACAATGGACAATATGGCCCTGGAACATTTCTCTTGCATTACAAAACAAAATATGAATTAAAATTATAAAAATGCACCACCCAACTTTGTCTGTGGTCTTGTCACACATTAAAACAACCTTCTTGTCTTTGACTGCTTTCTTGATTTCTGCTTTTCTGTGCATACCCAACTGGAGGAAGATCGCCTGAACATTTGCACCAAAAATATTTGAAATTATGGTATGAAAAATGGAAAAAGTAAGCGTAAAATATTTCTGCTTTATGCCAACGTTAACAAAAGTTAAGCAAATACAAAAAAAAAATTGTAGGTTATGTTGGTCGGGTAACAATCTATGAATGAAGTTAAAAAACAAAAACCAAAAAACACAAATATTTTAAGTTATGTACACTGTCTAACACCTTAATAAATAGGTGGAAGTTCCAAAGATACCAAACCTGGGTGTGGAAACTTTAAAAAAATTATATGCTCACATTTTTCTAAGAGAGGTCAAATGTAATAAACAAACAGGCCATGAAACCATCAGACTCATGTAAAATGTTTCGGCATACCGTCAACATACTTATCAAGCCACACCCTCATTGCAGGTTGGTCCACTTTTTCAAGTGGAATGTTCATTTCCATCCTCACTTGTACAAAGTCCAAAATTAACTGCTGTTTTTTTTTTGCTTTAGTTTATTAATGTTTTCCAGTGATTCTCTGATGGACACTTGTCTTTTTTACGTGGATGGACCTTCGGAAAATGCTTTTTTTTTGTGCAACTTGTTAGCAACATGTTTTTTACACGTATCTTTATGAGTCCAATCTATGCTAACGTTGCAAAATTTTTACATCATTATTTATATATAAAGGCCCTCAGACTTTATTTGTCNTGAGTCCAATCTATGCTAACGTTGCAAAATTTTTACATCATTATTTATATATAAAGGCCCTCAGACTTTATTTGTCTTTCCCTATGAAACACTGATAAAATCTTTGGCATCTTGAAATCACATTTGTTTTTCTGCCCTGTTGGGTGGCGCCGCATATGGTGGACACGTATGAGGAAACTGACCATGGGTTTTAGTTTTTTCTTGTGGCTTGTTGACCTATGTCCATGTCTGAGCATGCTTTCTTTCAGAGTCTGGTCTTTCAGTATGACAAAATTTCCTTCCTGATTGTCATAGCATGGACTCCTGTGGTTGGAGTCTGGGTCTCTGTCTGTTTACTTTTGAGTTCTGGCAGCCTTTATTCCTGTTTTTATCATACTCTGTACTTTATACTTACTTGATCACCTCTTCTGTTTGCTTAGTTCTCATGTCAATAGGATGATGGTGGTCATATTTCCTTCTGGGTGGCTGTTGCAGTATAATTGGTTTGTGTGGTGAATGAAAAACTCTGCTGTCCTCTGATTGGCTTCTGTAAAGTTTCGTAGTCACTTTGGCAGGAATCCTTATTCCACCAAACTGGATAGTTTGTCTTTTTCTATTTCCACCTTATCTTCAAAATCAGCATATTCATTAGTTTTACTTTCGGGTGATTTGGTTTCAAAGGTCCTTCCACCTTATTGTACACACTTCAGTTTCCCGTACCACCCTTTCGCATATCTTGAGAAAGTGCTCCAAGTTCTGAAATTTGTGGCTGATGCTGTTCTTGCCCTGTAGCGCTGCCACTTGTTAACATAGGGTACTAGATACATATTTTCACACCATATCTCTTGTCCTGATCATGGTATATTAGCTCATTTCCTGGGTTTTGACTATGCCAGTCTTATGCAATCTTGGGAAATGGAGATCTACACAAAACCAGCAGAAATTAACTAATAGATCTTTGTGTGTGTGCACGTGCATGTTTTTTTAAAACCCTCTCTTTTAAAGTGAGCTGCAAAAATTTCAGAACAGCATTAATTTTGCTTTTTTTCCTGAATGCAAAAAACTATTTAAAATAAGCAGAAATTTATGTAACAATAAATTTTTCCACAATTTTCAATCTCAATGCATGGAAAAAGCAATAATACATTGTTGGCATGGAGGCTTGTGTTTCTTGGTTACAACCACACTGGGACCATTCGGTTTGACCCTCACGCTTACACCAGCCAATTTGTGCAAATCCAGCTACATTACCAGGTCAGCAGTCATCATATATGCAAGCACTAGTTGAAAATAACGTAATAAAATATAGACCTTTACCTCAAAACTGACCTGGACCTTAGTGCATATTACAGTAACCCTAAATGAACATTGGCCTCAGTAAGGAAGAGATTCCCCCACTCTGTTAAGTTTGTAGTTTGTTGCGAAGGTGGTTCCATTGTGAGATGCATCAGTCTATCCTTCAGCTTCCACCTGCCAGTATGGCAGGGATCCTCTGTGGAGGGCAGTATTTTGTAACAATAGGAATTGGGGGGGCGAGGGGGGTTACTAGTTGTAATGGCAAGAATAATTACAAGGGTAACATTTGTACTGTTGTGTTTTTGGCAGCAAGAACACGTCACAGAGTGGCCTCTATGCACTGGGCTGGTCCTGCCTGTTGATCGAGCATGGCCTTAACAACTGCTCAGATAATGCCAAGGCAGAGTTCCAGCAGTTGGTGGAGGCACAGACAGTGCTGCTGTCTGTGGTGGTTGCTACGCAGGACCGCAGGATTTGCTCCAAGGCCTACCGGCTTCTTTCCAAGACCTGGCGGGCTGTGAAGGGTTGTGAAGAGCTGTATGGGAATGCCTTGAGCAGTGCTGAGCCAGGGAGTCAAGTAGTGGTGTTTGGTTCATATCTCTTGCAATACCTCACTGAGACCAAGAAGACTGATCTCAACAAGTACAAGGTAGGTTGTTGTCTTATGTATAAGTAGTTTTAAAAGAAACAAAAACTTGAAAAGAAAAAAATATATTTGTTCAGCATGTGTANTGTTGTCTTATGTATAAGTAGTTTTAAAAGAAACAAAAACTTGAAAAGAAAAAAATATATTTGTTCAGCATGTGTAGCCTAATTATGTCTTCCATATTTAAGAAGCATTTTTTTGACTGAGAATCCTAAATATTAGGATCTGTGGTTCACATAATGTAGTAGCTCAGTTTCTCTTGCCCTGAAGATAATTATTTGTGTGCTGTGGGAGGATGCATGCAAGACGAATGACAAACTAAACATAATAGGCAGGGTACGAAAAGTTAGAGGTGAGACAAACCTAGATTTTGGCACCCAACCGAACAAGAACTTAGCTTAACCTAGAATATTTTTATTGAACGGAACTTGAACCGAACCATGCTGTAATCCATCAAACTTGAACCAAACTCCAACTGAACTTCAAAAAATAACTTATTCACCCGTATATGCCTTCACAGGTCATCCCTTAGTTATTCAAGCATTTAAGAAAAACAAAAATGTAGAACAAACTTAAAAAAAACAATTCAATCTGTAATAGATCAACATATAGCATAAAAAATATAATGCATATATACACATAATTTTTACAGCTCAGTTCCTATTTGTTCAAGTATAAAACACAAACAAACATGCATAACCACATTTACAGTTTCACCTCTAATTGCTTCAACATTTAACATAAACAATAAACNTGTTGTCTTATGTATAAGTAGTTTTAAAAGAAACAAAAACTTGAAAAGAAAAAAATATATTTGTTCAGCATGTGTATCCTAATTATGTCTTCCATATTTAAGAAGTATTTTTTTGACTGAGAATCCTAAATATTAGGATCTGTGGTTCACATAACGTAGTAGCTCAGTTTCTCTTGCCCCGAAGATAATTATTTGTGTGCTGTGGGAGGATGCATGCAAGATGAATGACAAACTAAACATAATAGGCAGAGTACGAAAAGTTAGAGGTGAGACAAACCCAGATTTTGGCACCCAACCGAACAAGAACTTAACCTAGAATATTTTTATTGAACGGAACTTGAACCGAACCATGCTGTAATCCATCAAACTTGAACCAAACTCCAACTGAACTTCAAAAAATAACTTATTCACCCGTATATGCCTTCACAGGTCATCCCTTAGTTATTCAAGCATTTAAGAAAAACAAAAATGTAGAACAAACTTAAAAAAAACAATTCAATCTGTAATAGATCAACATATAGCATAAAAAATATAATGCATATATACATATAATTTTTACAGCTCAGTTCCTATTTGTTCAAGTATAAAACACAAACAAACATGCATAACCACATTTACAGTTTCACCTCTAATTGCTTCAACATTTAACATAAACAATAAACATATACATCTATGTACAATCCAATCTACACAGTTCCACCACTAATACTTCCTAAATGTTTTCTAAATTGAAAAAAGGGTCAAAACTAACTTACCATTAACTTTTGGTGTTTATAGGTTTCATTGATAGGATAATTCATTAAAACAGTTGGGAAATGCATCTTTGTAGTATTTTTAGAAATATATGAAAACCAGAAATTAGCAACACAAAATATGTTAATTGAAAATATCATTTTTCAAAAACTCAAATCACTTATTTTGTGTGTATTGATTTATAAATTTAAATGCTTTAAATTAATAGAGGAAAGCACCCAGTTTTACACACCATAGAGTTGAAGATACAATGTTGTCATCACTGCTACAAAAGAAAAGAAACAAATATGACTCGATCAATAATTTTTGTGTTGTATTTTATGTTTGTTATTTTTCAACATCTTGGAGGTGAAGTAGTTCGTTTCAAAGTTTGTTAATGATGTTCATTTCTGGCAAATTTTCGAACCGAACACAAATTCATGTAAATTTTATTAACTGAATCTTTTACATGGTAATTAAATTCAAACCCAACATAACCTTAAAGTTGGGTTTCAGTTTGAAATTCAAAGGTTCAATCCATCTCTACAAAAAGTCTATATAGTAAACTCTCACACATCTGGACTCTGAGAATACGTGGTATGCAGAAATCTGTGGTGTTGTCACAAAAAAAAATATTTCTCTTGCTGTATTTCACTGTTTTGCTACAGTACAAAGCCATGCTGTGCCACGCCGTGTTGCTATGGTACAAAGATGTGTTGCGCCATGCCGTGTTGCTATGTTACAAAGATGTGCTGCGCTATGCCATGTTGCTGCAGTACAAAGATGTGCTGCGCGGTTTTTTTCGCCACGCTAGGCACACAAGCCATGCCTGTCTGATTCATCACTCAAACTTCAGGAGGGGAGGGAAGGTTCAAGGTCAGGAGTGCCTCTGGGAAACAAAGTATTGCTGGCATCTCAGCAGTACGCAACAGTTAGTTGCATTGGAAGGTTGTGCCGAGTGTAAATGATGCTGAAGGTTAACAGAAAACATGGAACACTTACAGTAAAACAAAAACTTGAGATTTGTGAGAAGTTGGATCTAGGAGACAGGAGAAGAAGAGGTAGGTGAAAGAGAGAGATAAGGAGTGAAGTAGCACCCTGATTGGTAGGCAACTAACTCCATCCCGCAACCGGAAAATTTGGGGGTGGGGAAGAAGAAAGGCGGAGGAAGACATGCCGTGTGAGTCTGCTGGTCGTTACATACACTTCGTACGCATAGTTTATGGCATTCTTTAAACGGGCAGCCCGTAAGAACCTCCTGGTCGGAAGGGCAACACTATACATTACACACAGTAAATTTGGGCACAACACTTTCGTACACTATATATAAAAAAAAATTGTGTTATGATAACTTGCTATAACGATAATTTATTTTGCCATTGTTGACTATNCGTACACTATATATAAAAAAAAATTGTGTTATGATAACTTGCTATAACGATAATTTATTTTGCCATTGTTGACTATTGCTATAACGCAGTTCCACTGTACATGTTGTGAGTTCTGTATTTCATGGCACTCGTTGCCGTGATCATCAAGACAGCAATGTTCAGATATTTTAAACAGATAACGTCAGTGCTTACAGCATGGCAAGCGGTGTAGGAAATGTACATAATACTATAGTGAACAGGAGGCTGATTTATTTTCCTTCTACCGCGGATTTTAAATACATTAAGTAGTGTCATTTAAGTTTTTTTTTNCGAACAGGAGGCTGATTTATTTTCCTTCTACCGCGGATTTTAAATACATTAAGTAGTGTCATTTAAGTTTTTTTTTCTGTTAGGCTATTCCATTATTTAACTGATGTCGTCATTCTATGTGGGAGGTGTGGGGAGGGTAAGAAACGTGTTTATGGTATAATTGTACACATTAAACATAATATGGGGTTTTGTAGAAAGGTTCCTCAATATTGACTGGTTTTCACAAATCTTTGGGTTGTAAATACCGTAAATACTGTAATTTTCTTAACCTGGTTGAAATATTATCTTTAGTAGTAACATGTGAGCTTATAAGATTTTGAAAATAACCCTCCACATCACTACCCACAGCTGTTGTTCGAACACACAAGTCTACTGCTATACAGTCGAACCACGTTATAACAATAGTCGACAATGGCAAAATAAATTATCGCTATAGCGAGTTATCGTTATAACAAAATTTACCGTGCCCCATAATTTATTTTATTGTATTTGCCCTTGTAGATCCTCTGCTTGGATCAGCAGACGCGACGACGTTGCTTTCTCCTCCATTCTTGCCCTCCCCAAAATTTTCCGGCTGCTGGAGGGAGTTGCCTACCAATCAGCAAGCTACTTCACGCCTTGTTTCTCTCTTTCACCTACCTCTTCTTCTCCTGTGTCCCCCCTACCTGTTTCCTCCAAACCTTCTTTGTTTCCCTGTAAGGCAGAGGATAGTCAACCTCTCAGGTTGAGAAGGGAAGAGGCGACACGTTTTTTTGAGGGGCGGCATTCCAGCACGGCTAAAAAGAAAAAACCCCCCAGCACGTCACTGAAAGTGACACTATAAGCAGGAAAACACTATGAGGGAAACACAAAAATTCAAGAATCTGCACACCAAAAGGTATAAAATTATGCACCATAATAAAAACACAACTTTATAAAATGAACAAAACAAATATTTTTTAAAAAATGCTAAATCTTTTATGAAATTTGATCTCCTGGTTGCACATGTCAAAATTAGAAAGATAATCCACACTGTATTTGTGTTGTTTTATGGTCAGTCACCCTCCTATTAAACAGCCTTTATTCTACTGGTGTGTCAGGCATGATTTCTTATTCCCCTAACAAAAGAGAGAGGGAGAAAGAGAAAGGAAAGCATGGATGTAAAAACATCCCCTCCCTCCACTTCGTGGCCGACCCTCCCTCGTCAATGTCAAGCTGGTAGATTATCTCAGCAGGGTGGAGCTTGGGATAAAAAGTACAAACTTTGTTTGAAATACAGTGTAAGTTGAGCAACTTTACCATTGTTGTTTTCCTTTTCCAGTGTGCTTCCTTCTACAGGAAAAATGTCAAAAGGCCAGCACATGTGAATATGTAATTAAATACTTTCACTTGTGAATTGAAGTTATACAAAATGGCTCCCCGGAGACAAGAAATAAATTACTGAATCAGAAACAGTTTGCATTATTCGCGGGAAAATGAAAACGTTATTTTCGGGAATATTTGTTATTGTTCTTATAGAGAAACATTCGGGACCAGAAAAATCATGCATTATAGACAGGAAAACCCTTTAAACGGGAAACTTATATGCTTGTTCTACTGTATCATAAACAATATGGCATTGTCTAGCAACTGTTAAGACGTAATCATGCTTTTCTCCTTACACGCCTTGCACGTGGCAATGCGATGACCTTGCAAACTGAAGTCTTCCTACCCCAACAACATAAAAGGAGCAGTAGGCTGCTAGCATATCGCCGCACCATTCCCCTCCACACAATCTACATTTTTACCAGCTTACCCCTCTTTTCTTGGCCACGACTAACTCTACTTCCATTCGTGCCTCTCCCCCTTGTTATCATTCCCTCTGCCATATCCCTCACAACACCCGCCCATTCCTCTTGTCTAGCTCCAGCCGACGCGAGTGTCGCTGTGCGACACAGACTAGCAAAGGCTGGCTCGCGCGTGGTAAGTGGGTAAATGTCACTTGCGATACAACGTGTTTAAACATTTTAAAAATACGAGTTTACAAATGTTCATATCGCTATAGCGAAAGGCTTTATTAACAGATTTGGGTTATAAACAAAATAATTACCATTCAAGTGTCAAGTGATAGCGAAAACGATGGTGTATTTAAAAACTATTGCAATAGCGGACATGATGCTATAGGCCATACTCGTTATAACGCGGTTCCACTGTATTTATACTTTATTATGTTCTATGTTAATAATATATGTAAAGTACTTAGAAAGCTTAGTTCAAGTGTTAGGGGACTGTGGTAAAAAGTTTATACTCTATTTCATATAAGTTCACTAAATTTTAACAGTTCTAGAAATGTAGCATGGCAACCATGTATCCTTCCACCACAGCTGTTCCATCTATAATGAAAACAAAGTGTGTAAGCAAATGCTATGATCAATGTAGATTCCATTTTAGCTTTCTTTATTTTTGCTATGGCCAAGTTATACTGCTGTGACTTGTGTTTATTTTAATTCGGGTTGATGGGTTAAGAGAGACTTTAGTTTAACGTCTTTAATGAGACATCATTGTTTTGCAGCGCTGCTTAAGGGACAGTATAATTTTGAATTACATAGCTACGTTTTGATTTGATGGATCAGTAGGAAATTTTGTTCGTGCGGAAGTAACATTAAAATAATTATGACCTGTAAAGTTGAGACTTCACCAAAAGATGAAAACATGATAAATATTATGTTGTTCCTACCGATGCGAATAATACGCACATTCCATATGTACATACAGTAGAACCCGCTTATAAGGTTCCTGCTAAAAGGGTTTTCCCACCTATAATGCAGGATTTTTCTAGCCCTGAATGTTTCTCCATAAGAACAATAACAAACATTCCCGGAAATAAGGTTTTCATTTTCCCCTGAATAATGCCAATTGTGAAGGAAGCACACTGGGAAAGGAAAAACTCAATGGAAAAGATTCTCAACTTACACTGCTTTTCAAACAAAGTTTGTAGTTTTTATCCCAAGCTCCACCCTGCTGAGATAAT
>NQII01007991.1:0-68547 GCA_002778355.1 Clitarchus hookeri | reverse complement strand
TGTTTTGAAAGGCATTGTTCTGCGTTCTACCACCTCACCCCCTCCCCCCCACAAGGCGACACGTGCCGACAATTAAGGATAGACACTGGCAAGCATAAAACCCCTTTTTGTGAGTAGAAAAATCCCTTTTTGTGAGTAGTGGGGATCAGTTCATTAGTACCGCGCCGAGAGGTTAGATCAGTAGACCATCGAGCAGCCAGTTGAAGATCGTCGCGCAGAGAGAGGTCAGCCGCGCCATTTTTGGCCGGGGGGCAAATCGGACCCTCGGCCACGTCACTAGAACATCACCACAGTGAGACGGCAGCAACAGCGGGACTTTGCCAAAGGCCGCCCATCGCCGGAGCTCACCCACCACAGCTGACAGCACCCGCAGCAAGAGATAAGTATTCAGTACGCCGTCAAGAGAAGCCCCCCCTCCATCACGAAGTCGTTAGCAGTCAATCCGAGTAACCAAATTATTAGAGTACCACACCTCTCAAGTGTTGATGTTGTTTATTTGTGAATATATCCGAGACAATATATTGATCCTTCAAATTGAAACAGCCGAAGTCTACATTATTACAAACCCCTTAACCGTCAGGCATCATATAGTCTATGCCACTAAGCATTAACAAAAGACGCTACGTAAATTTTGGATGTGTTATTAGTTAGNGTCAGGCATCATATAGTCTATGCCACTAAGCATTAACAAAAGACGCTACGTAAATTTTGGATGTGTTATTAGTTAGGATGTTTTAAACTTTTAATTTACTTTTTAGATTTGTATGTAGAGAGGCAAGTCATTGGAAATGTAACAACAAAGTTTTTCAGTTGAATTTGGAATGGATTGCAGAATATTTAATAGTTGGTGAAATGCTGTAAGGTGTTTGGTGCAGTAGAGGGGTGTGTGGTGAGGCAGTGTGTGTATTGTGCAGCCAGTGCTACTGGACACATTCATCAAGGTGGCGGTGAGCTCGAAGCAGAAGCCAGCTGTGTACATGATCAAGGAGAGTCGGGTGCTGCTGAGGCACGTCACCCACGACGACTTCAGGCAGCAGCTGCTCCCAGCCATGCGTAAGGCCATGTTGCGCAACCCTGAGGTCATTCTAGAGGCAGTAGGACACATCCTCTCCTGCCTCTCCCTCGACCTCAGCCAGTACGCCCTTGACATCTTCAAAAACCTTGCTGGTGAGTATTTTGAGTCTATCCTGTAGTCTGGTATTTTTTATGCTGTGATTGAGGAGCAATGTTTTCCTGGCCTTCAGGTCCAGTCTCCATCCATACGTGCCCTTGTCCCACTTTGCCAGATCTCCTGGATGTTTATTGCATGCCCAGGTCCTGCTTCCAATACTCTGTTATTGGCCAATCTGCCTGTGTCACTGTTGACCTGCAGTCACCTTGCATTACCAGAATTTCTGCATACAAGACAATGTTTTCTTCCCCAAAATTAGGTCCAAAATTCATAACTCATCTTATATTTGGTTGAGAAATAATTTGGTTAGGGTTAGACTGCATTTAGTGCCAAAAATTTTTGCTGCTGCTTCTAAAACCTTAAATTAATTAGTTACTTGTCTGATAAATGTAATTCAATAAATACTACACGACTGAGACAACTTGCCCTCGCAGGAGGAGAGTGAGCTTGGCATTTTGCGGAATGGTGGGCAGACATGCCGCGGGGAGAAGGAATGTGTAGCGTCTAGCATGAGTTAATGTGACACTGTTGTGCTTCAGGCAGAAAGTAATACGCTTTCTTATACCACCATAGGTAATCAGCATATGTTTATACTCCAGTAATAATATATTACGTAGTGTTACTTTCTAATAGTAATACTACGTAACAGGTCCCAGTGGTTTATGAACGTTACTACATTTTCATTACAAATAGTGGTGCAATTCAAAGTGAAATGGAAATGTTTTTATTATGATGCTTAGAGTTATAGCTTACAGTTTTAAAGATAGGCTCACACCATCATGGACATCTTTGCGATAAATGGCATGTTGTTATGAAAAGAATAATTGTATAGTTCCTATAGCCTGTTGCAGAGAATGCCTTAAACTATTTGTATATTATGCTGGGTGTTACTTTAATACCTAGTGCAATTAAATTATTCCTTGCCGTTGTCGCAATACACTATAAATGTATTATAAAAATGTGAAAAGATTTTAAAACTTATTTTACTCACCAGCCAGTGCCTTGAAACACAGTGGATTATAGGTTTTTATTAATTAAATTAATACAGAGTTAAAAACATCTCAGTTTAACTGAGCATAGTGTTCAACTATATTGCTATGTATTTTCCCGTAGAAGATGAAAGTGCATCTAAAACACATGAAGCTGCTACCATTAAGTTTACTGGATGCCCTCTCATAAAATATTTATATTGACATCACCAATTATCATCTTCAATTTGTGATAGCTCTCCAGCCGAGTCAGTCTCACTGTCATTGAAATCACAGTCACTATCTTTGGAACTGTCTTCACTGCCTAGCTGTAGAATAATTTGTTCCATTTCTTGTTCCATGATGTTACTTATCCAGTACTGATTTTCTGTTTCCCGTACATATAAAATAGCATTATGTCATTCTTCTATCACAATGCTAATAATGGGATTCGTGGTAAGCTGTGGAATGTCTGCGGCAAACTGGGAGACGTGATTCTTAGCAACGTGACACTTAACCATATTCCATATAAAATCTATAGCATTTAGTTCAGTCATATGGAGGCAATCACACTATAGTCCATTCATGGTTTCTTCTGATGTTTTGAAACAAACTAGTGATGTGGTGAGTCTTGAAAAGTCGAGTCGAACTAACAAAGATCCACTCATCATTTGAGTAGAGTTTTTCCCAGCTGGCATTGAGCAACTGAACTTGCAAGTCGAGTCACTGTGTTTTTAGGTTATAAACAAACAAATATTCGCACCTAACAATCACTTTTTTGTCTCTTCAGAATCAATTTCATGTTGCAAAACCCTTTTAAGTTGCATCGTAATGATAACAACTCTGTTACATGCGTTGACACTTGGTTGTTTGTGATGTTCAGCAACGATAAAAGCTGACAATTCATGACACGCCACTTCCTCTCGCCGCTTGAGCGCCGGCGCCGGTCCTGGCATGGCGGGTGACAGATAACATCAATGTCTGCAGGTACAGTCTCAGCATGGACACAAGTACATACAACCATATGACAGACAATTACATAAAACCATAAGAGACACAAATACATAAACTATACAAGGTATTTAAACATGAAAACCCTCTTTATCTCATGGCACGTCACCTTCAGCAGTAATATGCATAGATATGGTACACTTGCCATTATTTTTCTAATAATTACCATTTTTAAAACGTGTCCATAAAAAAATTTACTATTAAACACTTTTAATGTGAACTGTTTGTCCGCTCACCCGGCAGAATGCCGACAGACCAGCCTGAAAACTATCCTCCCACTACACTCCTATAACTTATTTAATTTTTCTTGCTCTATCAGCATAAAGTGGCTGACATTACAGTTCTTTTTATACCTTTTATGCCTATTATAGTCATTNATTTTTCTTGCTCTATCAGCATAAAGTGGCTGACATTACAGTTCTTTTTATACCTTTTATGCCTATTATAGTCATTTACAGTTCTTTTTATACCTTTTATGCCTATTATAGTCATTCACTCGTCAGTGGAAGGGAAAAGGCACCGTTGTGANTTACAGTTCTTTTTATACCTTTTATGCCTATTATAGTCATTCACTCGTCAGTGGAAGGGAAAAGGCACCGTTGTGAATCTTTTAACTAAGCAAATTGACGCGTGACGCTCATACTGACTATAATAAACAGACTTCGCATCATCTGGACGTGCCTTCACGTCGCCCCGGACAGGTTTTGAACCCTGAAACAACTTGCGACTAGTGCCTACAAGTACGCCCCTTGTTGCGGGGGCACCCACGGACACGTCAGCCAAGATNCCTGAAACAACTTGCGACTAGTGCCTACAAGTACGCCCCTTGTTGCGGGGGCACCCACGGACACGTCAGCCAAGATTGTTCGCCCTGATGTCAGATTTCACCAACCCTCCGACATGTGAAGGAAGCTGGCCCAGTGGCCGAGACCACATTACAGAGTGACCTACTTCAGCCACAAGCCGAAGGATGGCGTTAGAGAGCGCAGTTCCGCCCGAAGGCGGAGGTCATTACCGTCCGTACCCCCACATCTCAGGTGAGCCCGCGGGCAGGTAGAATATAAGGCCTTTCACCGTCGAGGAACTTCAGTTCTGCATNGAATATAAGGCCTTTCACCGTCGAGGAACTTCAGTTCTGCATCTCCAGCAGCTCACTCCACCACCTCATGTGCTGACGCTTTTTGCTGATACAGTCGTCTTCGCGAAGATGCTTCCAAAAGCTCTACCAGATCTTCGCCAGGTACCCCTGAAGAAGTCTTTGAACCCCTTGAACTGCCAAACACCCTTCTGCTAACAGCAACCACACTATCCTTCTGGATAACAGCATTGAGATAGTTAGGGGCAGTACAGTAGAACCCACTTATAAGGTTCCCGTTTAAAAGGTTTTCCCGCCTATAATGCACGATTTTTCTAGTCCCNTCTCCAGCAGCTCACTCCACCACCTCATGTGCTGACGCTTTTTGCTGATACAGTCGTCTTCGCGAAGATGCTTCCAGAAGCTCTACCAGATCTTCGCCAGGTACCCCTGAAGAAGTCTTTGAACCCCTTGAACTGCCAAACACCCTTCTGCTAACAGCAACCACACTATCCTTCTGGCAGTGGCCCCTGACGTTCCTTCTGGATAACAGCATTGAGATAGTTAGGGGCAGTAGTTGTAATAGCTACCTAGCCGCTTCTGCTTAGTTCAAGTCAGACCCAGGTCTCCTTCACCTGGTTTACATAGTTTACTTCTGGTCAGTTCTTAGTTAGTTAGGAGCTAGTACGAGCCACCGTGTTTATTACTCGCGAAATAAATATGTTTTCTCTCAAATCTCTGCGTATTAATTTCTAAGAGTGACTGATTTTATCCTCTATAGACGTCAGCCCGCCAGGGTAAAGTAGGAGACCACTTCTTTGACAAACCCATTACCGATCTAAGTGTAGGACTGCGGGCTCCCTTAACCGAGCATACGTAGGTCATAACATATCCAGTCGATGGCCACCTGTACTGTGCACTTGGTGCGCAGTAAGGTAGAGCCACAACCACTAGCAACACGATCCACAAGGTGGCTAGTCAGCCAACTCAGCCTTTACACCGTCCACTGCGCTGACTTGTCGCCGGAGGGAGTTCTAGGCTGGTTCTGGATGTCTGCCCACCTTTGGACCCACACCCAAAGTCGTTGTCGGATGCTCAGAGTATACCTACCTCTCCAACCACCGCAACTCGTGTCGCCGGTTGGAGTAAATGGGTACAGCTCTGGGTTAGCTCGGCTTCGACTTTGGTTCTACACCTAGGTAGGGACCATAGTCACCTGCTTCCCCCTAACGAGGCAGAAACTTGTTCTAAGTGGCAAGAAAGGAAGGTATCTATGGCCTCCAAAGCCAATGAGCTGTGACCCAGCCCCAACTGCACTTTGCAGCACAATCCCCCAGGAACGAGCTCAAGTCGCCCGCCAGCTGGAGAGGCCTCATCTCCCAGCTCCCTTCCACTCCCTCTTTCAGTCCCCAATCAAGACAGCTGGGCGACCGCACCCGATCATGACTGACTTCCGCCAAGACCAGCACGTTCCGCTAGGGATTGCTAATTCCTGGTTCCAGTGCCGCCAGACCAGCAGCCCTTCCAGGATTCTCAGCAGCACCGCCAACTGCAGTAGCACTGTCGCACCAGCACTGCCGCACCAGGTTGGGACACCAGCTGCAGTCAATTCCAGCAGCAGCAGGGGCAGCAGCCACCCCAGGCCAGCTTCAGCACATGTAAACCCGTGGCTGTGTGCCACCCAGTTCGCCGGACCGCTAAGCCCGTATCTGACTTTGTGCAGAGTCGCTAGGCCACGCCCTGTACTGTATACCGGCTGGGGCCCGGTCAGCCAGTGATATCAACCNCCCAGTTCGCCGGACCGCTAAGCCCGTATCTGACTTTGTGCAGAGTCGCTAGGCCACGCCCTGTACTGTATACCGGCTGGGGCCCGGTCAGCCAGTGATATCAACCCATATCTCTGACAGACACATCAAAACTTGCCTGACCGTGGCGCCGCCGTCAACCAATCCGACATCACACCTCAAATTGAGCGTTTGTACTGTCTCGAGTACCGATATAGGATTTATAATGTTAAGCTATTTGCTTAAAACAAAATACAATTAATTTGTATTACAGAATGATTTTAATCCAGCATGGCAATGATTACAAATTTTAACAAATTGTTAATACGAATTTCATGGCGTAATGGAAATAAAAACTTGATCATAACTTCTTAACACCGCAATGTAAAACTTCAACGAAAAAACACCAAAGATGACATATTACTGAGTTGGTACAATGGAAAAGATGTAATTGAAACAAACAGCATTATTCATTACTAAGAAAGTTGCCACACATCTTATGAACTCCAAGTACAATGATGAAAATTCTAATTTGATGCATTTATTCTCGGACATTCTATGCACTGAAGGGTTATTTATAGGGATGGGTTGATTTTATTCTTTTATACGGCCAATTCTTCCATTAAAATGAGTATGGAGTATAGAGTGCCAATAAAGTCGATTCTGTGAGTATATGACTTGCCATAAAACAATGCACTGTACATTAAACTGTACCGCAAAACCTTCATTAAATATCTTGTATAGCAAAATACGCTATACAACAAAATGTAAATAAACTTAGCNTTCCATTAAAATGAGTATGGAGTATAGAGTGCCAATAAAGTCGATTCTGTGAGTATATGACTTGCCATAAAACAATTCACTGTACCGCAAAACCTTCATTAAATATCTTGTATAGCAAAATACGCTATACAACAAAATGTAAATAAACTTAGCCTCAGCGAAACATATAATAAAGCATATTTTACTACCATTTCCCAAAACGAATTACATTTGGTAACTGTGAAACTCTCATAAACGGCAATGCGTGTTAATATATAAATGACGTACAACACATCACGTTTAATTGTATTTATTTCACGTTGGAATTGAGGTGTTTCTTTTAATGCAAAATGGAAACATACTTTTTTTTTTTGTGTTCATCAAAGATTTAAAGATATGTGGGCATGCAGCACTTTAAACAAAATCGCTGGCATTTTTTTAAAACACAGCACCAGCAGACACGTTTTGGTGCCACAACAGTGTCAGATTCATCATTGGCGTGTGTATGCAGTTGTTCACATTTATGACTTGTTTACTTTTTTCCATGTTATCGGCGGCTTTTTTCATTATGTGTTCCCTTCATGTATTTAACATAGTTTAAGTGTTTCTTTATGCAGGTGGCTTTTTACATACATGTGAAATAAGCATCTACCTGAAAAAGCTGTGGCATGTTAAAAATAACTAAAATTGTAGAAATTTTACAAATAATACAGCAACCTTTCAACACATCCCAACCAAGGTAATAAGCATTTGTTTAAAATCTGGTGTAGGTTAAAAATGCACTGTGTACAGAAAACTTGAAAATGTTCAACCAACCAAGATACACACTTCAAACCTAACCGAGAAGCCGGGGGAAAAACCCAGCAACTGATAATGATTTTTTTTTCAAAGGTAAATTTGATATATAGTATTTAAATTTAAAAAAGTTGACCTGTACATTTTGTGCTAATGCAGCAATACGTTACAATATTTTCATTCCGATTTGACTTTAGCATAAACGTTAAAAATAGGTCCCTTCAGTCTTATTACAAATAGGTTTTCCTTTGTATTTTTATTTGCAATACTCCTGAAAAGCACTATATGTCAATTTTTTAAAAATCAACTTCTTTCTTATTATAAGGCAAGAAGTGGTTTTAACCCAAACATTTTTCCATTGAGATTACTTCTTATAAGTTTAGACACAGAAGTACTTATGATTCAATACCAATATTTTCACTACTCGGAATTTACAAAAAATAAATGTTATTGTGCGAAAGAATTTTTTTTACACCTTCGGTATTAAATTGCAAATGCTTTATTTTAATATTCAAAATACTCGGAAATGGGAATCGAGACTAGAAAATGAGGAATCAAACTTGGAATTGTAAACGGGAGGGGAGGGGGGTGCATACTCGACCCATCCCTAGTTATTCATTTTATCTTTCTAAACTCTGGTAAAAAATAATGTCACTGGTTAATCAATGAGTGATGTGTTTTCGATATGGTAGGGCAAAACGATATCTTGATGTATGTAAATGGTTTTTCTGGCTACACAGGAGTTCTCTAAGGCCACTTGCGCTAAAAGTAAACAATTACCAGTAGCAGCAGGAGTTTGTATTTATTGTAATTTTATTGATACAGTCGGTTCACGACTGGAAGAAACTTTTGAAAATCAACCTTTGAAAAAACACCCTAGCCGTTAGCAACATGCATATAACATTACAAACAGTGGCGAGCGCAGATACAGTTATGCCGTTAGGTTGCCAGCACAAAGAGAGGAAATAGTTCCAAAGTTTTAACGTAATTGTTAATTTATCGCTTACAAATGGGTGTTGAAAAGAATTGTATCTTATTATGCTAATTATTAATGATGTGATGCTAACATATTTAGATTTCAACGTTTCTTGTATAGTAGCATGATCACGCTCAAGGTTAAAGTAACGCGGCCATTTGTTTACTAACCTTCGTAGTACTTGTGTTGTTGACACGTGCCAGAGAATTTGTGCGATTATCTCGTTTAGCCTATAATAATTCATTTATTTGTCTTGTTTTACTAATATCCGCTCTTTATTATTTGGTTTTTAATAACGTATGATTTTAATTTGTGCTCACTTTCTCGTTGTACTGATTCCTTTTGTTTTTATGTGTTTCGTGCACGTGTCTTTCCTTTGCAACTCTATTCTAACATTGCAGTATTTGCACATAAGAATTGTTTTCACATTGTCGAAGACGTAGAATCCTTCATTCGCAAACTCTGCCGTCCTGTAGAAAACCATCACAACCATTTTTAAATAACGTTTTACAATTGCGCGAAACATCCGACTCAACCACCACGCCATTTTAACGTCTGTAGCAATTTCGATCAATACTGATGATCTTGCCTCCGATGTACGGGAATTTATCGAAAGTCACTAACAATCGATTGTAGACAACAACTATCGATTCATCAAAATACTCGCATTTTGGGTTTATAGAATGAAATGTTTTTTCGCTGCATCGCATATTCTTTTGTGTGAAATTCTCAAGATTAAAAACTTTACGCTTGTGGAATATCCATTAATAATATATACATGACGTTTATAATGGGTACGTGCATGTACGAACACATCTACACACACAGTGGAGTGTAAACATTGCTTGCAAACATTACCATGTGACTGCCACATGGCAATGTTTGTTTACCTTTGGTGGAAGGATACGAAATGGGCTTGAAAGTAAATCTTTAGCAGGGCTTCAAGAAAGTCTCTTCCAGTTGTGAACCGACTATAACAAATAATATAACACAAACAGTGGGAGCATATTCATATGAAATTCCAAAAAGTTGAAAAGAGGCATATGAGAAGATATTGGATATATATATATATATATATATATATATTTCGTCCACATAGTTTATTAAAAAATATTTCCAAACCTCACTCGCCATGAAAAATGTCCACCAACACATGAAATTATTAAAAAGTCTGCAATGATAGCATTTTTGGTAGTAAAATGTGTGTACATTGACCCAAATTTACTCAAATTAACTTTCAGTGGAAGTTTTAACATCTGTGAACTCACACTCTTCGAATCACTTGGTGCAACTTCTATCACAGCCAAGTAGCATCGGGCAGGTTATGAATGCAACATACCGAATCTGTATACTAACAAAGCTAATTCCTCTAACGATAATGAAATTAAAAGTAGCTAAGTAAATTAATTATATTTTTTCACATAGCAAATTTGCTACGTTTGGAGTTTGTCAACGTNAATTAAAAGTAGCTAAGTAAATTAATTATATTTTTTCACATAGCAAATTTGCTACGTTTGGAGTTTGTCAACGTCCTGGTGACAAGTGAGCACAACACACAATTAAAAACACACATTCCGAACAAAAAACAAAGACAATTTGCTGGCGTGTTACAAATCATTTTAACCAAACCCATATTTAAAATATCATGTTAGATCTCAGTAAAATAGTTAAACATTTGGAGTCGAATTAAACATTCTTNACCAAACCCATATTTAAAATATCATGTTAGATCTCAGTAAAATAGTTAAACATTTGGAGTCGAATTAAACATTCTTCGTGTACTATCTTATTTTTACGTGAATGTTTAGGTTATGTATATCGAAACTCGCGTCCCATATCATCCAGCAATCGATACTTGCAACTTATAGATGTCGCTTGCATATAAGACAAATTCAGNAAAACTCGCGTCCCATATCATCCAGCAATCGATACTTGCAACTTATAGATGTCGCTTGCATATAAGACAAATTCAGTGCGCACAGTTTACCGTGACTTCATAATAGTGCAAGTTTGCAACCATTTGTAGTTAATTTTCTCAATAAATACGTAGTGTTAACGTTACATAATATATGACCTACAAAAATTTTTTTAGCTTATGTAACAATCTTTGAAATACGTGAATAAGCGGAAGAATCTAAACTTTCTCGACAATATTTGATTCATCAAATCAAAATCGCTCACGTAAAGAGTCTATACAAAGCTTCTCGCATGAATCTTGACTTATATTTTATTTGGAACAATACCTATAGACGTGAACATAAAATTTTTCCCAAAATTATTTTCCGCCCTACAAGAAATCGTTATGAATTCCCAAAATTTTTTCTGAATTTTGGGATACAGCACATCTCTAGTTTTTAGAATGTAACGAATCTTGCTAAAAACAAAAGTATTAAATCACGACCGAACTGAAGCTACTGTATACTAAATGGTAAATTTGAACATGGCCAGTACAGTTTTATTTTCAGATTATTTCCGCATCTCATATTTTCATGCACAAAATAATTTTCCAAGAGTGNAGTTTTATTTTCAGATTATTTCCGCATCTCATATTTTCATGCACAAAATAATTTTCCAAGAGTGATTCAATTACTGTCATAAATCAAGTAATTTTAAACAGTTTCGAGAGGTGATAGGTTATATATTTGTAGTAAATGGTTTTTATTGCTTAGATTCTTGGACTTCCAATACTCGATTATACGATCCTTCAAGAATTGTGGGTATCGAGGAATCGTGGAATCGAGTGTGACATCCTTAGTTAATTTTCCTTCCTTCGAAAAATACTTATTGCCACATCAAGTTTGCACACGTGTTTTTTAAAGCTAAGTAGGCAAGTTACAATGTTGTGATAAATCTGTTTTTTCCATGCCAGTAAAAAATGTACCGTAATGTGCGTCATGTCTGTGTTTGTGAAAGGCTATTGTTGTGTCTGTGTCATAGTTGTTACGCTGGGCNATGTACCGTAATGTGCGTCATGTCTGTGTTTGTGAAAGGCTATTGTTGTGTCTGTGTCATAGTTGTTACGCTGGGCTGGTTTCTATGTGCGATTGCAAATATTGGATGTGTGAAATATACATATTTTAACCGCAAACTGTTTTATGAGTAATTATTTGANTATGTGCGATTGCAAATATTGGATGTGTGAAATATACATATTTTAACCGCAAACTGTTTTATGAGTAATTATTTGAAAGTCACATTGGTTTATTTATCACAACCTTGTAACTTTTCCTGAGTTGTTTGTGAAGCAATTGTATAATGTGGTTATATTTCTGTTATTGAATGTTTGCCATAATCCCAAGAAATTGCAAGCCCAGCCAGAACATTTAATTAAATAATTTTAAAAAATCTAGTAAAAAGTAAGTGCGTATGCTAATAAAGGTTACGGTTGGCCTATTTGTGTGCATATTCACTATTATCTTCTAAGTTTGTTGCTGCTATGTACAAAAAATAAGTGCCACGAGTTGCGTGCTTGAATTTACTCTCTCTTTCGTTTGACTGGTTGTTCCTTCGTTTTAATATTTATTCCAACTGAGGCCATTCTTTTAAGCAAATAAACCAACACATATCAATAACAAGAGGTTCGGTAAATACTACACAATCACNAACTGAGGCCATTCTTTTAAGCAAATAAACCAACACATATCAATAACAAGAGGTTCGGTAAATACTACACAATCACAGCAAAATATTAACGTGTATTATGTGTAATATGCTGTATTGAGTACAACAAATATATGTAAAATAATAACCATAAAAACTATCATCAATACAGACATTGTTAAATAGTAATAAAAAGCTGACTTAAATATGCTTGTAGAGCTACATTGTGAACATTCATACGTAATGGTTTTTGAAATATGACAGAATTCTTTGAACAGCTGAAAGCAAGAAACAAAGCATTTGACTTAAAATTTAGAAGTCACATGGCAGTGTTTTGTGTTAACATGTAGCGGAAGGATATGTAGTTGGTAGGCAAACTTAGATCATTCACATGTCTTCAGAAAAATGTGAAGTAACAATGAATGGAGTATACCTTGGACCCCACTTTTACAGTAAGTAAATTGAGCTGATTTCGTCAAAANGTGTGAAGTAACAATGAATGGAGTATACCTTGGACCCCACTTTTACAGTAAGTAAATTGAGCTGATTTCGTCAAAAAAAGATTTTCATATCTTTGAATAAATTTTACAGCAAAAAAAAATGCATGCATTACTATTAGAAATGAAGTTGTTGTTTTTGTAACAATTTCACTTAAACTAAGTTGAATTTGTTATTAATTCTTTAATTATTTAATCAGTACAAATTGAAGTGTAAAACATTCAAAAATATTTAACGAAAAGAATGAAAGGACAATCTTACGAGAGCACACTTGTCATGTAACACACATTGTCACGTCACAGTAATTTTCATGTGATAAATATTGAATTTCAGGCATTTAAAACTGCCCAAGAACATTCACTAGCGTTCTTGTGATATATATATATATATATGTATGTATATATTACTAATATTATAAATTTGAAAGTCTGTGTGTGTGTGTATGAGTAGTGTTATGTATGTATGTATGTATGTGTATGTATGTATGTGTATGTATGTATGGATGTATGTTTGTTTGTTTGTTTGTTTGTTACCATTCAGCTCCATAACAGCTAAACGGATTGTGATGAAATTTGGTATGCAGGTACTTTACATCCTGGAATAGGATACCTTTTATCCCGGAAAATTGTATGGTTCCTGTGAAGTAACAACAAAATGTAATTCTGCAATGGTTGGGAACGTGACCAAAATATTTTTTTNAAATTGTATGGTTCCTGTGAAGTAACAACAAAATGTAATTCTGCAATGGTTGGGAACGTGACCAAAATATTTTTTTTCCTCTGGTGTTATAGTTTATCAGGCTGCCCAAGGACCTCTGAAATGGTAGACTGCTATTAATTGATAACAACCGGGACTGAATATTTAATGTGCCCTCTGAAGCCCGGAAGCGCTTAGATGTTATGCCACTAAACTGTCACCCATCCAATTGGGTGCTGCTGGGAATGTACATTCCGAAAACATTACTCTACTTCTTGGCTATCAGGAAAAAAATATTTCCATCCTTTTGGTTTGTCGTAATCAGTTAGAAACGTAGGCCAACAAAGTATAATTTTATAATTCTGTTTTCGCATAAATTAATTGTCTTTTCCAAATTTATTTATTAGTGTATCACTGTAAAACTCAATTGTACCCGGGCGAAGCCGGCCGGTTCGCTAGTATGTATCTATCTATATAGACACACACACAGATATAAGAGTTTTACAATATTTTTACATCACTCACATACAGCCTTTGTTCATTTATAGATAACAATATTTTAACTAAATCCTTTTTAGTTCGATTTAACTCCAACACAAATTCACAACCCAACTACAAAATACTAGCAAAAATTTTATTATTGATAAAATAAAACGGCTCCTTACATAGTAATTACCGGCATATGTTCAAAATTTGTTTACTTACTTGGGAACAAAATTTACATTACTTTTATTTTTCCACTACTTTTATCGTATGCAATTCACTGTCTTGTACACTTGTAATAACATCTCCTAGATTGTACTTTACAATTGCATACGTGCCCTATTGATATTTCTGCTCAAACTCAACAGAGTAATTCACACAACAGTATGAAGAGTGAAGATGGAGTAGGTGCCATGACTGAGCTGCCCAGTTTTCAGACGCACTCAACGAGAAACAAGGGCGCTCTGCATTCAATGGGTGCTGTCAATATTATTGTGCTGGTTCACCTGTGCAGAAATATTGACAGAAGTTCTTACAATTTTTCTGTGATTTTTTTTTTGGAAGTCAAGGTCAAGTTATTTTTCTACAAGCATACCATGGTGGTAATCAAAGATCAAGGTCAAATTTTCAAAAATGGTGTAAGGTCAAGGTCAAATGCATTTTTTCTCGTTCATTCCATGTTGGCCATTAAAGTTCAAGGTCAATTTTTCCAAAAATTTCCAAAAAATGATTTTATGCAGCCATTTTGTCTGCCAGTATGCAAACGTCATGCTCTTGCATTCCATCAGGTAGTCGTCGCAGGGACGACTCCCACTTGGAATGCAAGAGCATGAAGTAGGGATCCGTTGGAGGCGTCGTCGCAGGGCATGATTGTTTTTATAACCATAANAAATTGTATGGTTCCTGTGAAGTAACAACAAAATGTAATTCTGCAATGGTTGGGAACGTGACCAAAATATTTTTTTCCTCTGGTGTTATAGTTTATCAGGCTGCCCAAGGACGTCTGAAATGGTAGACTGCTATTAATTGATAACAACCGGGACCGAATATTTAATGTGCCCTCTGAAGCCCGGAAGCGCTTAGATGTTATGCCACTAAACTGTCACCCATCCAATTGTGTGCTGCTGGGAACGTACATTCCGAAAACATTACTCTACTTCTTGGCTATCGGGAAAATAATATTTCCATCCGTTTAGTTTGTCGTAATCAGTTAGAAACGTAGGCCAACAAAGTATAATTTTATAATTCTGTTTTCACATAAATTAATTCTCTTTTCCAAATTTATTTATTAGTGTATCACTGTAAAACTCAAATTGTACCCGGGCGAAGCCGGGCCGGTTCGCTAGTATGTATCTATCAATATACACACACACACAGATATAAGAGTTTTACAATATTTTTACATCACTCACATACAGCCTTTGTTCATTTATAGATAACAATATTTTAACTAAATCCTTTTTAGTTCAATTTAACTCCAACACAAATTCACAACCCAACTACAAAATACTAGCAAAAATTTTTTATTATTGATAAAATAAAACGGCTCCTTACATAGTAATTACCGGCATATGTTCAAAATTTGTTTACTTACTTGGGGACGATTTACATTACCTTTATTTTTCCACTACTTTTATCGTATGCAATTCACTGTCTTGTACACTTGTAATAACATCTCCTAGATTGTACTTGACAATTGCATATGTGTCCTATTGATATTTCTGCTCAAACTCAACAGAGTAATTCACACAACAGTATAAAGAGCGAAGATGGAGTAGGTGCCATGACTGAGCTGCCCAGTTTTCAGACGCACTCAACGAGAAACAAGGGGGCTCTGCATTCAATGGGTGCTGTCAATATTATTGTGCTGGTTCGCCTGTGCAGAAATATTGACAGAAGTTCTTACAATTTTTCTGTGATTTTTTTTGGAAGTCAAGGTCAAGTTATTTTTCTACAAGCATACCATGGTGGTAATCAAAGATCAAGGTCAAATTTTCAAAAATGGTGTAAGGTCAAGGTCAAATGCATTTTTTCTCGTTCATTCCATGTTGGCCATTAAAGGTCAAGGTCAATTTTTCCAAAAATTTCCAAAAAAATGATTTTATGCAGCTATTTTGTCAGCCAGTATGCAAACGTCATGCTCTTGCATTCCATTAGGTATCGCCGCAGGGACGACTCCCTCTTGGAATGCAAGAGCATGAAGTAGGGATCCGTTGGAGGCGTCGTCGCAGGGCATGATTGTTTTTATAACCATAATATAGGTTTTTTTTACTCCTTGGTGACATGNATATAGGTTTTTTTTACTCCTTGGTGACATGGTTTCTACTGTTGCGAGTATTTGTCTTGCATCTGTACGTATATACTACATGCATAGGTGAGTGTTCTGCATTCTGCACGACGGAATTCAGTCATGTGTGCGCAGAACCTACATTTCTCCACTACGAGGGCAAATCAATAAAAAAGTTACACTTCCACGTTATGGCTATGTATGAAACCACCTATACATAGGCAACACGGCTATGACTACATACAATGTAAGTTCACTTTTCCACATAGTCCCCAAGAGACTGTAAACATTTCTCGGAACGGTCTACCAACTTTTCGATTCCGGATGCGTAGACATCTCCTCCAGCGCTATGTAACTACCCGGAGACAGCTGCTTTCACCTCCTCATCGTTTCGGAATCGTCGTCCACCGAGATCCTTTTTCAACTTACCGAAAACATGAAAATCGAATGGCGCTAAGTCTAGACTGTATGGAGGATGTTGCCATACCTCCCACTTGAATCGCTGCAGCAGTTCGGACGTTTAGCGGACCGTGTGAGGTGTTGCGTTATCGTGCAACAAAATCACACCGACGCTTCTCTTTAATTGCTTTACGCAACCGGTTAAACGATCAGGAGGTGAAAGCAGCTGTCTCCGGGTGGTTACATAGCGCTGGAGGAGATGTCTACGCATCCGGAATCTAAAAGTTGGTTGACCGTTCCGAGAAATGTTTACAGTCTCTTGGGGAATATGTGGAAAAGTGAACTTACATTGTATGTTGTCATAGCCGTGTTGCCTATGTATAGGTGGTTTCATATATGGCCATAACGTGGAAGTGTAACTTATTTATTGATTTGCCCTCGTACTACTCATTAAGCGCTATTATTCCAGCGTAGACGTATTGTGTGCGTGCGTACGTCTGTGCGTGCGAGGTGATCTTTGCATGTTGCAATATGTCTTTTTTTTTAAGCTATCACGTCTTCAAAAATATGATTTACATTTTTCACATGATAATATAACGTGCGTGCGTGCATGTGTGACTAGCCTCCCATTAAAAGAGCAATAACATCCATAACGGCAGATACATTTCTTAGCCTATAGGAATTAAAAAAATAAAAAGATAAACTTTTTTTTCTTTTCTATATTTATTCATATTCTTAATTAAATCCTATACATATATATAATATATATCATTCGTTATAGTCATTAGCTCTGAGTTTATCAATAATCATATTTATCTCTTCGCTGACAAAAAGATATCTACTTCTCTGTAATGCAATCAGCACACGTATTGTATCAACCAGGTCATTGGGGTCTTCAGAAAATAAGTAGCTACACCTCTCGACACTCTTCGCAGAAGGTTCACAATACATGTCTGCATCTATGTTCTTCCGTGATGAGTAGTTTGTGAGATACCTCTGGGCCAGAGTACTTGGTTCGAATCTGCGTTTATTCTGCCTTAACTTCAAGTAGGCTTCTTTTCCAGCATCGTGTTTATGCTTTTGCTTTGCAGGTGCAGTCACTTCATCACCACCAGTAGAATACTTATATTTCACATCATCACCAGCAGGCTTGGTGATCACACTTTCTTGCTCGATGTTCTGGATAGTTGTAACATCTTCGTTTTTCATCTTACATGATAGCAATACATGTTTGTTCACATCGTTGGACAATCTGTATGGTTTGCACTCTTCATAGTAAATGTCTGCAACAGTCGTATTTCCTTCTTCACAGAATGTTTTGGAACTTAATGCATGTACGGATAATATTATGGGCGATGGAACAATCAATAGTTTACACAACGAATCAGTATGACGGCCAGCCATTGTATTGTCTTGCTTCAATAAGTTCAATGCTTGCTGTCTTGTGCCAAGTAAAGGTGTGTTGTTACCTTTACATATACCAGTATGTCTCTTTAGATTGCCACTTCTACCAAATGTTGCACCACACATATCACATGATAGTATTCTGGAGACCGGTTTCTTTTGGCACTAACTCTGTTCATGTCGTCGTGCATTGCAACTTTTACTGAAGGTCTTGCCACAGTAACTGCATTGTTTTCCATGTAATNTAGTCTTGCTTCAATAAGTTCAATGCTTGCTGTCTTGTGCCAAGTAAAGGTGTGTTGTTACCTTTACATATACCAGTATGTCTCTTTAGATTGCCACTTCTACCAAATGTCGCACCACACATATCACATGATAGTATTCTGGAGACCGGTTTCTTTTGGCACTAACTCTGTTCATGTCGTCGTGCATTGCAACTTTTACTGAAGGTCTTGCCACAGTAACTGCATTGTTTTCCATGTAATTGTTGAACACTTGGTGAAGTTTTGCATGTAGGCATACAGGCCATTTTCAATTGCATGTTCTCCACACTTTTCATCATCTTCAAGTATATGCAAACTTCAACACATGTACTACTACTATGCAGTGCGGACTCCTCCCCTCTGCCGACATTGCTCCCTTCTGCCGACTCCTCCCCTCTGCGGACTCCTCCCCTCTGCCGACTCCTCCCTTCTGCCGACTCCTCCCCTCTGCCGACTCCTCCCTTCTGCGTACTTCTACCCTCTGCGTACTCTACAACAATGTAGACTCCTCCACAATACTACTTTCACACAGTAGTGTTACTGTACATGATAGCTTTGCAACTACGTGAATTTCTGCGGTTGCTGTAATTTATACCCTCATTCTGTAGGTCGAATATGAAGGTAGGTTGTAATTTTCTCTGTAGTGGAGTGGAGGGAAATAAGCCTATGTCTATTAGTCAAGTAGCTGATGCAAATTTGTTATCGATTACAGCTGATATATTTGATATATAATGCCCANGAAATAGGCCTATGTCTATTAGTCAAGTAGCTGATGCAAATTTGTTATCGATTACAGCTGATATATTTGATATATAATGCCCAACCGGAACCCTTTCCCATATATTCTTCTTCCTCGCGACAAATCTTCTGTATACTATCCTCAACACTGTGTTCAATTTTGTGCGTGTTATATCTCTGTGTGTGTCTGCATGTGTGTGTGTGTCTACAGACACACACACACACATTCAATGTCTTGATGGTTCTCTCACTATAGTCATCTTAATTTGGTTCTGGCTTGGTATATTTACAGTCCAACCATATATTATATTTTACTGCCCCTTCTTTTTTCTATCTTGCTTGTAAGTTGATCTATAATATTCTGTTTCATATGCTTAAGACATGTACAAATATCGTCCACCATATCTGACGAATAAGATGCAGCATATGTCTTCAGTTATCGACTTCACTGCAATAGAACCATCACCTGCAGTCTTTCAACCAAGTCATTGAAATCTTCACAAAATAAGCAGTCAGACTTCCCGTCACTCTTCGCAGAAGGTTCTTGATACGTGTCTGCATGTATGTTCTTCCACGATGAGTAGGTTGTTGGATACCTCTGGGCCAGGGTACTAGGTTCGAATCTGCGTTTCTTATGTCTCAACTTCAAATAGTTCTTATCTTCATCAACATGTTTACGCTTTTGCTTTGTAGATGTAGAATGTACATATTTCACATTGTCATTAGCAGACTTGGAGGTCACACTTGCGTTCTCAATGTCCTGGATAGTTGTAGCAACTTCGTTTTTACCTCACATGTTAGCAATGCATGTTTGTTGTTCACATCTTCTGACGATCTGTATAGCTCACACTCTTCATAGTAAATGTCTGCAACACTCGTAATTCCTTCTTTACACTTGGTGAAGGTTTTGCAGGTAGTTGTACAGGACATTCTCTATTGCATGCCCTCAATCTGCATAAATCGATTTGCCAAGTGACCTAAGTAAATTTGTTCTCAACTGTAGCTGGTGTATCTTATATAATGTCCAACCGGAACCCTTTCCTATATATTCTTCCTCGTGACAAATCTTCTGTATACTAGCTTCAACACTGTCTTCAATTTTGTGTGTGTTATACAGAGGTACATTTCAGGTCTTGAAGGCTCTTTCGCTATATTCATCATCTTCATGTAGTTCTGATTTGGTATATTTACAATCCAACCATATATTATATTTTTCTGCACCTTTTTCCATCTCCCATGTAAGTTGATCTATAATATTCTGTTTCGTATGCGTAAGATATGTACAAATATCGTCCACCATATCTGATGAATAAGCTGCAACATACGTCTTCATAAGACCTCAGAATTCAGATTCTTTCGTTATGAATCCCTTCTCATTTGGTAAGTTTACAGCAGATACAGGTGTAGGTGCTTTATATGTACACATTTTGCTATGGTTGGAATAAGACTCACGACATAGTTTTACCTGATGGTCGTGTATTTTGTGTTGCATGCTGTCTGGAACACCTGTTACTTCATAACATGAGAATTCACTACCACATTTATAGCAACAAGTACAGTAAAGCCCCAATTATCCGCGACACAAAATTTTTTTTTCAAATTTAAATTTTTAATTCAAGCTAACACCAAGGAAAATACAATAGGCCCTACAGTGCGAAGTTCGAAAATTATGTAGTATGTACGCACATTCTTTGATCACTGACCTTGACGACCCGAGAGGGTGAGTTCACTCTGTGAAGTTCACGTATAGAGGTCACTCTTCTACGTTTTCTCTCGACCTGCCAGTGGTCTCAGTTGTCAGTAAGCGTGCTTAGTGATCAGATGTGTTTTATGTTTCTTTGTCAGTGCTTAAGTTTAGTGTTTTGTTAGTTCCTGAAATTACGTAATACATAATGGCTGATAAACGAAAGAAGGTTGTGTTAACGATTGCACAAAAACTTGAAATGATTTCTAAAATAGGAAATGGTGCTTCAAGGAAGCAGATGTGTTTCGATTACGAGATCGGGGAAACAACCGTGCGAGATGTTTTAAAGCAAAAAGACAAACTGTGTTGGCCTTTGCATCAGTGTCGGAAAGTGCTTCTGGGATGAAAAAAAAAATGAAGAAATCCATTTATAATGAACTTGACTCTGCATTAGAGGAGTGGTTAGCTCAGGTGTGAAGTGAGGACACTCCCGTGTCTGATCCTACCATTGCAGCTAAAGCAAAAATCTTTTTTAATTTGTTAGGCCTGGAAGGAAATTTTCGTGCGTCGTCCGGTTGGTTACATCGTTTTAAGAAACATCATGGAATTAGAGAGATTGGTCTACACGGAGAGAGGCTGAGTGGTTATCAACAAGCAGCTGATGATTTTCAACGTGATTTTGAAGAGTTTGTGTTGTCTGAGGATCTGTCATATGAACAAATTTATAACGCTGATGAATCAGGACTTTTTTGGAAGTGTCTTCCCACTCGTACTTTAGCATTTGAAAGTGAACATCACGCAGCAGGTCACAAAAGTAGCAAGGAAATAATTACAATCTTGCCATTCAGCAACGCTGCGGGTAGTCACAAACTTAGGCTTCTTGTAATCTGTAAATCTAAGAAACCGACATGAGCAGAAAATTTACCAGTTCATTATTTTAGCCAAAAAAAAAAGTTAGATGAACCAGCAGATTTTTCAAGAATGGTTTGAAGAGATGTACGTAAACATCTTGACTCAACAAATTTGCAAATAGGGCTGTTTTTTTAATTGGCAACGCACCTTCACACCCAGCTACAAGTGTGCTTAAATCTTCTGACGGGCAAATCTTTGCAAAGTTTTTGCCCCCAAATGTTACTGCGCTCATACAACCTATGAACCAGGGAGTCATTGCAACCATGAAGAGAACATACAGGACAAAGTTGTTACTGTCAAAAATCGAGGAAAGCTGCAATCTCAAAGAATTTTGGCAGAATGATACAATTTTGGAAAGCATTTATGATATTTTGTCTGTATGGGATTACATCAAACCCTCAACCCTTGTTAAATCATGGAGAAAAGTCTTTCAGAGTATCAAAACGAATGTCAACCAAAACATTTGTAAAGAAGAGAATGAAGTCATGCCGACCGCTACACTTGTTAACCTAGTGACATCCGTTCCGGGAGGTGAGAATGTCGACGAAGAGAACATAGAAGAGTGGCTGGAATGCGACACAAGTGAATCGGGGTTTTAACGACTGACTGACATAGAGATAACAAACAAAGCAATGGGAGTGAATGAGAACGAAGAAGAACAAAATGAAAATGAAGAAGACGAGACGCCTGCGCAGATGACACACAAAACTGCTTTGCTGCACGTAGACGGATTGCTTCAATATTTAGAGGAACAAGACGACGATGCACATCTGGCAGAAAAACTCATGTTAAGGAAAAGAACAATTTAGAATAAAGAAAAGGTGTTTCCAAAGCTAGAAGCAAAAACGAGATACTGATTTTTTGAAAAAGGTGTAACTCAACACTTTTTGTATAGTACTACTATGTATGGCATTGTTTTTTGTTTACTGTTCTTTATTTTAGTGATTTAGACGCAGAGCAAAGATTTCTGCTGTACTGTACATATGTATGTATTTAAAAAGTTTTATTGTGTTTTTTGTACAATAAAACATAATTTTTGTTGAAATATTTTTTTCCATGTTTGTCTTTTTTCAGGTTATCCACAATTTTCGCTATCTGCGGTGCCCTTGCCACCCAATTCCGCGGATAATCAGGGCCATACTGTAGTATAGTAAGCCCATTGCGTCTTCTTCAAACATTTTCCAGATTTCTCATGTTGACGAACACTGCAACTTTTACTAAAGGTCTTGCTGCAGTAGTAACATGAATATCTTGATGTCTGTGGAGAACTGTTCATGTCCGGGTCGGATGTTGTCGATGGTGATAGCGCACCAGTATCCAATGCAGTATGTGTCTGGCCTTCACATGTTTTTTTCAGATGTAGGCAATACACTACATCGCTTAGTCGGTACAGGTGAAAGTCCCTCACATGTTGTAAGATGTCTTTTTAAGTTATCACATTGTTTAAATTGAAACTTGCACTGTTCATATGTTAAGGTAGATTGCTTCATGTTCATTGAACAACCTGTTTCATTTCGATGAGTATTACAGCTGCTAGTAAATGACTTCTTGCAGAAACAGCACAAATTACTTTCTGACTAATTTTCCATCTTCGCTCGAGACGATGTTCACTCTTCGAAATTCGAATAACAACTAAGGCGATTCAATCATTTTCGTATGTATATATATATATATATATATGTACAAAATCTTCATATGTCGTCAGTGGGGATTTAAGCTTTTTTTTTATACATTCTGAAAACACAAATTCAGCTATAGTCGGTTCATGACTGGAAGAGACTTTCTTGAAGCCCTGCTAAAGATCTACTTTCAAGCCCATTTNAACCCATTTGTAAGCGATAAATTAACAATTACGTTAAAACTTTAGAACTATTTCCTCTCTTTGTGCTGGCAACCTAACGGCATAACTGTATCCGTGCTCGCCGCTGTTTGTAATGTTATATGCATGTAGCTAACGGCTAGGGTGTTTTTTCAAAGGTTTATTTTCAAAAGTTTCTTCCCGTCGTGAACCGACTATAGCTAGCGTATCTAGTTTATTATATCCCCATGCGGCTACAAGTTTTTTTCTACAGTTCCTTGAAAAAGTTTATATTATAGTCTCAAATCATGGCAAACACTAACAATAAACCTGGCCTCTCTCCACCGCCACACAACGTTTTACATCTCTAATGACGACCTGCATGCCTACTTTTACTAAAGATCTTACCGCAATAGCAACATTGTTTTCTCCACATTGGTGAAGGATTGCGTTCATTGTTCACATAAAGGTCGGAAGTTGGTGATGTAGGTGTACCAACGCTTGGCATAGCAGACATCTGATCGTCACAAGTTTGTAATGTTGACAATGCACTTTGTTACTTAGCATGTAGGGAAACAAGGTCATTGCATATTTCCATATGTATTTTTTAACTGTCTATACGAGTGAACATACCTTAACATATATTACATTGATTGCTTGNTTGCATATTTCCATATGTATTTTTTAACTGTCTATACGAGTGAACATACCTTAACATATATTACATTGATTGCTTGTGCGATACGGATCCAGCTTACGCTTATGCTTTATATGTCTCTTCGCATTGTGGGCATATGCAAATGTCATATTACAGTAGTGACATGGATGTCTAGGAGATGTGGCTGTTCCAGCCATTTTTTTCATAATAGGGTACGTTGCCTTTAATGATGTTGATGGTTCTAATTTTTCTTTCGCAAATATCTTCCCATCAAAAGTTTGCTTTATTCTCAGCAAATACTGATTGGCTTGTGCAGGAAGGAGATCTTTGCATGTTGTAATATGTCTTTTTAAGCTATAATTTCTTTGAAAATATGATTTACACTTTTCACATGATAATATAACCCACTTCGTATTTCGTAAGCAACCAGTCTCGTGTCGACGAGCATGGCAGCTTTGAGAAAAAGTCTTCTTACAACGACATAAGTGACTTTCCCGATTATTTCCCATCGATGAAGACGAAGAGCGCGTTCACCTCAGCCACTGTTCACTCTTAGAAGTCTGAATAGCAACTGAGTCGGTCATCCTATACTAATTTTATACATGTATATATAGACACACACTGTTTAACTATTATGCATGTAGTGTATACATACAGATGCAAGACAGATACTTACAACAGTAGAAACCACGTCACTAAGGGTAAAAACCTACCCNTGTAGTGTATACATACAGATGCAAGACAGATACTTACAACAGTAGAAACCACGTCACTAAGGGTAAAAACCTACCCTTGGTGAAATGAAAGAAAAGGCGTTTGCCTTAATTTTGACAGGTTAGAGCTGAGTTGATCGGAAAGTCTGGGAGCAGGTGAGTGTTTTCATGTCATAACAGACTGGCATCCTGGTATGTAGGAGAAAGTTGTCTTCTCTGGACGCTGCTCGCCTGCCCTCAGGCGGTTTCAGTTATGCTGTACGGACAAAACATCCTTGGCGGGTTGGGTGTTACGAATTTGACGACTATCCTAAACAGGTTGGAAATTACGAGCAACTATGCTTATAAGTTCGCGTAGAGCATAAATGACCATGCAAGCATTTTCGCTGCCGGGAGTGATGTCTATGTTATGAATTTGATGACTATCTTANTTGCATATTTCCATATGTATTTTTTAACTGTCTATACGAGTGAACATACCTTAACATATATTACATTGATTGCTTGAGCGATACGGATCCAGCTTACGCTTATGCTTTATATGTCTCTTCACATTGTGGGCATATGCAAATGTCATGTTACAGTAGTGACATGGATGTCTAGGAGATGTGGCTGTTCCAGCCATTTTTTTCATAATAGGGTACGTTGCCTTTAATGATGTTGATGGTTCTAATTTTTCTTTCGCAAATATCTTCCCATCAAAAGTTTGCTTTATTCTCAGCAAATACTGATTGGCTTGTGCAGGAAGGAGATCTTTGCATGTTGTAATATGTCTTTTTAAGCTATAATTTCTTTGAAAATATGATTTACACTTTTCACATGATAATATAACCCACTTCGTATTTCGTAAGCAACCAGTCTCGTGTCGACGAGCATGGCAGCTTTGAGAAAAAGTCTTCTTACAACGACATAAGTGACTTTCCCGATTATTTCCCATCGATGAAGACGAAGAGCGCGTTCACCTCAGCCACTGTTCACTCTTAGAAGTCTGAATAGCAACTGAGTCGGTCATCCTATACTAATTTTATATATGTATATATAGACACACACTGTTTAACTATTATGCATGTAGTGTATACATACAGATGCAGGACAGATACTTACAACAGTAGAAACCACGTCACTAAGGGTAAAAACCTACCCATGGTGAAATGAAAGAAAAGGCGTTTGCCTTAATTTTGACAGGTTAGAGCTGAGTTGATTGGAAAGTCTGGGAACAGGTGAGTGTTTTCATGTCATAACAGACTGGCATCCTGGTATGTAGGAGAAAGTTGTCTTCTCTGGACGCTGCTCGCCTGCCCTCGGGCGGTTTCCAGTTACGCTGTACGGACAAAACATCCTTGGCGGGTTGGGTGTTACGAATTTGACGACTATCCTAAACAGGTTGGAAATTACGAGCAACTATGCTTATAAGTTCGTATAGAGCATAAATGACCATGCAAGCATTTTCGCTGCCGGGAGTGATGTCTATGTTATGAATTTGATGACTATCTTANATAGAGCATAAATGACCATGCAAGCATTTTCGCTGCCGGGAGTGATGTCTATGTTATGAATTTGATGACTATCTTACACAGGTTGGAAAATACACCCATCTATGCGTATACGTTTGCATAGGGCTTAAATGACTCTGTGATAATTGATGATTTCGGGAGTGATGTCTATGTTATGAATTTGACGACTGTATCTTAAACGGTTAGGAAATTACATTCAATTATGCTTATAAGATTGTATAGGGCTTAAATGATCATGTGATAATTTTCATTGATGGGGGGCGATGTCTATGTATGCTAGAGTGTGAAGTTTGGTGAGTCGTCTATCCACTGCATCACCACAGTCGTGGAATACAAGAGCGTGAAGTTTGACGCGTCGTTTATCCACCGTACCACCTTGGCACCCGCCGAAATGCAAGAGTAAGCCTCCGCACCGCCTGAGGCAGTGTGTTGTCTATCCACTGCACCACCGCAGCTTCACAGTCGCAATGGAATGCAAAAACATGCAGTTTGCCATGTTGTCTATCCACTGCACCACCGCGTCTCCTGTCGAAATGCTAAAACAAGTCCCGCACTGCCTGGGGCTTTGTCTATCCACCACACCACCGCGGCCCCCCAAGAAGTGAGTCATCTATCCACCGCACCACAGCAACCCCCAAGAAGGTGGAGTTGTATGGAGCCACGGAATGCTTGAGCATGAAGTATACGATCTAGTAGGAAGAAATGAAATTATAATCACATTTGGGAAGACTGAGACAACCCCAGGGACCGGTTGCGGCATCGTCGCAGGGATCCCCAGCTTGGAATGCAAGAGCATGAAGTAGGGACCAGTCGGGAGTGTTGTAGGGATTTGGGAAGACTCTGAGAAAACCCCCTAGCATGGAATGCAAGAGCATGAAAATCCTCAAATCCTCATTGCCCAGAAAGGAGTCACTGCCCCACATTGAGGGATCATCACACCGCCTGGCTGTAGCATAATAATAATAATAACAATAATAATATTTTAAAATAACTTTCCGAAAATCACGCACCGCCTAGGACGATGGAGTGTGTTGTCGCTGTAAAATGGAATTTCTGGGTGACGTCGTGGGAGCCGTACACAGCCTGGGGCGATGTAGCAGAATATAAGAATTTTAAATACGTTCCCGAGAATTACGCATCGCCTGGGGTTATGGGTGTTGTCACTGCAAAAAGAATTTCTCGGTGACGTTGCCATTGTAGCAAAACAATATTTTCAACATATTTCCGAAAATCACGCAACCCCTTGGGCTATAGGGGCGTCGTAGGGACACCCGCCTGTAGCCTGGGGCTATGTCATGAAGTCGGGGCTTAGACGTAGGGACACACCTGAGGCTATGTCTATCCACCGTTTCACTGCGGCCCCCAAGAAACGAGTTGACTATACACCTTACCACCACAGCCCCAAGAAGTGAGTCGTCTACCTACCACACCACCGCGGCACCCTGTAGCCTGGGGCTATGTCATGAAGTTGTGGCGTCGACATAGGGACATGCCTGAGGCTATGTCTATCCACCGCTCCACTGCGGCCCCCACGAAACGAGTTGTCTATACACCTTACCACCATAGCCCCAAGAAGTGAGTCGTCTACCTACCGCACCACCGCGGCTCCCTGTAGATAGGTAATGCAAGAGCATGAAGTTTTGCATGTCGCCTATCCACTGCATCACCGCGGGTACTGGCTTACAAAATGGGCGAAGTGTAATTGCAAGAGCATGATGTTTACGGTTTTCTTACCAAGCTTCGGTGTCCCCTGGCCCTATGCCCTTGGCGCTGAACCTACCATTTCTAACTACTCCCTTCTATAGGTGTAGGCTATTAACAGAAGGTTCTAATATCTACCTCTGCAAAGCAGGGGCAGGCAATGATTTCCTTAGCTAGAATGTACCCAGACGTGATTTAATCACTCCTTATCATACTGGTCACTCCAACCGGTATATCTATACAGGGTGGATGGAGTGGGTTAACCAACTCGGGTTGCCTAACCGCTTCATCGTATAGTCTTGCTAGTAAGAGGCTCTACTGTACTGCGCACCAGGTACTCTTCAGTACCCTCTCCACAGTATGGGTGGCCAACGAATGTGTGGTGTTTGGTGACTTACTGTACCCATGCACAACCATAAACAAATAAAATATCCACTTACACACGGAAAAGATGGCCAGTCCTTGGTACAAACAACTTAATACAAACAAAACCACTATCAATACAATAAAAAGAGGCACAAAAGTAATAAAGAAACTTACCAAAGGACTCTGCAACAAGAAATAGAAGTGATGTGATATTAAACAATAAATAATGCTGGGTGATTGTACATGGCACAAAAGAAAGAAACAAATATATTATACAAGACATTCTTGTAACATCAGTAAAATATATAAGGCCAGAAGGAAAATCATTTATTAATAAATAAAATAAAAACTGTATTGTGGTTGTGTGTTACTCATTTCTTTTAAATTTATTAGTTACTTATGTTTTTAGAAAATAGAAGCAAGTAAATACTTCCATAACCATAATAAAGAAACGTTGCAATGACAACAAAATAATTAAATAATTGCAATCATTGATATAACACAAATGTTCTTAAAAATTGTTGACAAACTGGATATAAAACAAATAATATCCAGAAACAAAATGATTTAAGTTAACCATGAAACCTTAAAATGTTCTTAGATAAAATTGTCAAAGACTCCTGGGATGCATCCCTAACATCTAAAAATTAGTATTAAAACAAATAATTGAACCCTTCAAGTTACATTACAAAGTTACGTTTTTAAGTTTCGTATAATCTTCACTAATCAAACACAACACAATTTAAGTCATGTTTTCCAAATTCACAGTAAAAGTTCCTTGCAGGCATTGCATTGCGTCCACAGTAACGGGCAAGAAGGGATTTATAAACCAATCTTGACTAGTCCTCCCCCCCCCCCNCTACCGACAAGGAAAGCGCAGGCAATGCACAGAGAAACGACTTATGCCAGAAAATGGAGAACTTCAGTGCATACCATGCAGAAGAGGTTAGGCTGACATGTGCAGCAAAAATTTAGTCCAACTCTTGCAGAAACGTTTGGCAGACATGTGCAGAAGAAATTTGGCACACATGTGCACCCTCACCAAAACAAAAATAATTTACTAATGTAATTAATTTGTGAGTAAAAGATAACTGGTGCACAAGAAGAAACAAACTATAAAATTGAAACCGTACTCACCAGAGATGGGAAACAGAAAATATCCAAATTAACAACTACATATTAAATAGAAAAATAAATAAAATAAAGTAACACAACCAACAAAACTACTTCCAGTGGCGAATACGTACTATGTGATGGCTTGCGAGAACAAAACATTAATGGCACTTAGGTGCCAAACAACACCTTCATGGCCACCACACAACGCTTGCGTCATGATGGCAGCACACCAAGGACAAAAGTGTTCGAAAAATGCCACATGAAAGACGCAGAAGTACCAAACAAAAGACAATCAGAAGGTTACACAGTCGCCAATAGATGTCGTGGGCTGTCCACAAGAGGCGAATTGTGCTCAAGCGCACAGAGGTGGGGGCAAATATCACGTGAACAAACCTCCATTTTTTATGTGAAATAACGTGCCAAGCGGCAGGGATACGCTGAGAAAATTTGCAAGAACTAGAGCGGCAAGAAAGTGAGTGGAAGGGGTAGCTTTAGACTGCGACTAAAAATTTGCAACACAGAATTGTACATCCGGATGGTAGAGAAACATTCTCTCATGAAACACAGGTCTGGAGTCAAGACATCATTAAAAATGTAGCATTCCAAGTACAGCCAAAAATGAATTGAAATCAAAGTTACGAGAAAAATACGTAAATGATAAAAATTGATAAACACTTTTTAATAAACTGAAATACATAAATATAACTAACACATTACATATGCTTCAATAAATAAATAAATAAATAAATAAAATAAATTACCTTGAAGTTATATTATAATGCCGGACATATAGACATTATTAAATAAATTGTAGATGTTCAAACATATAATAAAAGCATAATTAATCTCACTAATAAAATACCAAAGGTAATAAGACAATTAAATATTACTCGCAATAAATTTTACTGAATTAAAATACTGCAATTTAGGTTTGAAAACTGTTTAAAAATTGTTTACTAGCAGTGACACAACAGTAAAAATAGTAGTGACGTATTTGAAAACATCATACATAACGAGAGCAATCACGGTAGCTAAGGAAATAACTGACCCTAACTGATGACAATGGTAGTCCTGAAGGAACTCTTGTGTCACTACTAAAGTAGTAAGTGAGGTTAAGGGGGACGTAGACACTTTGGGGGTAGCTGGTCGCTGATGTATGGAAGACATCTGGTTGCTGGGGTTCCTCGTGAGGTGGAGGTTGGGCAGAGGGCTTCAGCACAAGTTGTGCTGAAGCAAGCTGTTGAGAATTAACTCTCATGTAAATTTTTTTTCTAGTCTAACGTATCCTATTTNCATGTAAATTTTTTTTCTAGTCTAACGTATCCTATTTTTAAGTATTAAGTGTTCGTCCGATGCAGGGACGGGTGCTAAATGCGTGCCAGGGCTAGGCCCTAATGCATACAGGAGAGGGAATTTCATGCAAAGGGGCGAGCAATGCGACAGAGAGGGATTAAGGCAGCCATGGCNTAATGCATACAGGAGAGGGAATTTCATGCAAAGGGGCGAGCAATGCGACAGAGAGGGATTAAGGCAGCCATGGCTGTAACTGGGGCCATGAACTGCATCCCTGTGTACGTATAGCTGTGGCTAAAGCTAAGAAGGGGGAGGGGAAAAACCGACATAGGCACCGTAAAAACCCCTCCCAACAGGAAGGAAGTTCAAATTTTTTCATGCACTGCTAAAAATGTTACAGGAGACAGCTGGTTTGGATTCCATGCTCTTTAANAGTGAACGCAGACACCAGGATTTTTCCAAGGTTTGATGCATTCCATTCCATTACATTCCTCATGTGTCCACAGTCTGCAGGCCACAGAATCCAGCAGTGATGTTCGCTACACTTTGCATCTTTCAGCACCTCGAGATCCCTTTCCCTGCTTTGATCGTTGTACTGCCTCCCGCACGACGCGCTTCGCCATCTCGTACTGAGCTACCCAGGTTCCCGACATCCACGACGACAGCGCTTCTGCATCAGCCAGTTGGTTCACGGGCTGGTATTGGAATATTTCCAGCCACCCCAGAGACCTGGGGATGCGACGAGTTGTGGAGTAGTCACCACACCCAAGCTGCCATAGTCCCGCTGTACTTGCAAAACCCCCACGCCTTCTCTGGTCCCAAGGGGCGGGCAGATCCTGGAGAGCATGATATTCATCCCACGACAGCTATGCTCGTTAACTCTCGCATCTGGGGATTCATGTCTTTATATACTCGTGTCCGGCATGCGCCTCTGTTCTTGTTGGCCTTCTCGTGTCTTTAGTTTTTACCTCTTCTCTTCGTGGACAGCATGGCTTAGCTGCACTCTGTTGGGGATTGCGAGAGGCTGGGGTAGTTTTTCATGTGCGGGCAGAATCCGGCACCTGGTTAGGGGCAACTTATGTGCTTCATTTTGCTTGACTTCGTAATAGAGGGTATTTAAACTGCCTGTGTGTTTGGTATACGGGATCTGGTGGGTCAACTGCAGTTTCCGTGGGTATCCACGTCTTTAATAAAATGTGGGTCATCTCTTGGGTATCTGGGTTCGATGCTCTATTTGGGCTTTGTGACATCACATGTGATAAGGCATTAAAAAAAACCAGATACGCATCATGCGTTATTCCTTTCCTCAACCATACACATTTTAAGTAATAAAATTTCATCTGTTGAGAAGGAGAAAAATTAAATTATGGAAGTGTTATGTGTTTTTAACATTGGTTTGGACTTTGTTGAAAGATATGCTTGGTTTTTGTAGCAAACCTGCACTCCAAGGATGACCTTGCCCGTGAGGAGGCGGTGTTTGCCTGCCGCAGCCTGGCACAACAGTGCAGTGATGCCAGTGCACTGGAGTCCGTACTGCAGCATCTGTTTGAGGTGTTCCACGGCTCCGAGGGCAAGCTCACTGTTGTCACTCACAAGATTAGTGTGTTGGAGGTGAGTTGTCACTTACTGGCTCTCTTTTATGTGTTTAAGGGAGACCGGTGGATTTGATGATCTGAATATATTTAATTAAGGGGTTGTGTAATTCTTAATTTTCGATATAGTGTTAAACATAT
The DNA here is from genome assembly GCA_002778355.1 of Clitarchus hookeri. Classification (NCBI taxonomy): domain Eukaryota; kingdom Metazoa; phylum Arthropoda; class Insecta; order Phasmatodea; family Phasmatidae; genus Clitarchus; species Clitarchus hookeri. Next base: position 36,149 of record NQII01007991.1, on the reverse strand, counting down.
TTTTAAAGCAAATATTTTTATAGTTAGTAAAAAATTTACTGATTTTTGTGTGTTATATATTCTTGTGTTAGGTGTTTAACCACACTTCAAGTGTTGTCATCTATTTGTTTTCAATTTTGCTTCACATTTTTACATTTTTTTCCTTTGAAAGATTGCTGTGACCCTTATACTTGGTGCCACTTTCATCCATGATTTACATAATCATGTCAGCACTAAAAAATTGTGTGAGAAACAATAATAGCTGGTAGGTTCACTTAAACACTGATGACTGATCACATTTATTACAAACTTTTTACAAGAGTTTTACTGCAATGTGATAAAACCAAACAAGTATCTAAAAATGGTTAATGGTAAAAGAAGGTAGCTAATAGATAATGCTGTGGAAACCTAATACTCATAATTTTAGACTTTTCAAAATGAGAACAAAATTGTTNCCTCGAAAGATTGCTGTGACCCTTATACTTGGTGCCACTTTCATCCATGATTTACATAATCATGTCAGCACTAAAAAATTGTGTGAGAAACAATAATAGCTGGTACGTTCACTTAAACACTGATGACTGATCACATTTATTACAAACTTTTTACAAAGAGTTTTACTGCAATGTGATAAAACCAAACAAGTATCTAAAAATGGTTAATGGTAAAAGGTAGCTAATAGATAATGCTGTGGAAACCTAATACTCATAATTTTAGACTTTTCAAAATGAGAACAAAATTGTTTTGTAAAATTACATTGCAGCTTTTATTCAAATTAAAACATGTGTTTTTTTGAACAAGAAATATATTGGGTTGGTGACACTGCTAACTAAATCAATGTGATAAAGGTGGTTGTGTGTTGATGTGACAGCCTCAACACTAGAGTCACCAAAACGCCTGCTGGAACAGGCGTTTTGGTGACTCTAGTCGCTGTCTTGTTGCTGGATCCTTTGTTGTTATNAGTGTGATAAAGGTGGTTGTGTGTTGATGTGACAGCCTCAATACTAGAGTCACCAAAACGCCTGCTGGAACAGGCGTTTTGGTGACTCTAGTCGCTGTCTTGTTCCTGGATCCTTTGTTGTTATCCGGAACTGCCGCTTCACGCCGCTCACCGATCGTTGATCACTTCCCCATGCTGAACTGCAGTGTTGACTTGTAGCTAATGTTGTTGCTGCTGTTTGTAACACTGAATCTTCAGGCGTGTTTATCGCCCCAAGTTTGGGCAGACATGTTTGGAATGTTGCAGACGTCTGATTTCGTCACTGGAAATCACAGCTCTGTTTTACACACTTTGNGTTGTTATCCGGAACTGCCGCTTCACGCCGCTCACCGATCGTTGATCACTTCCCCATGCTGAACTGCAGTGTTGACTTGTAGCTAATGTTGTTGCTGCTGTTTGTAACACTGAATCTTCAGGCGTGTTTATCGCCCCGAGGTTGGGCAGACATGTTTGGAATGTTGCAGACGTCTGATTTCGTCACTGGAAATCACAGCTCTGTTTTACACACTTTGTAGAGACATGAGACTTAAATAGAGGCGCTATATTAAAATAATAGAAAAGAATTCAGTTGTTGGACTCTTTCCTCCATATTTTATTTCAAGTTATAAACAGTTCACATTCTTCAATTAATACAGAGTCACGAACATGCAGTTTGAGCTAGTCGAAGCAAAGAACAGCGCCGCAGAGTTCATTACTTGTTCACATCACTAAAAACTCCCACTGCGAAAAAATTATGAAGACAGGAGGGACATCATTATTCTCCTGGCACCCTAGTGATCTCCCACACCGGCGGAAATAATTTAGTAGATCGTAAAAGCTGGCCGAAAATAGAAGTTAAAAAAGAAGGAAGTTCACGGGTGCTTGCCACGCTCGACGCATCTTCTTCAAAAGCTGGTCATCAACTGTTGGTGGGCAGCAGGCACTCCTGGCTAAAGTTACCACACACACTACCCCCACTCCTCTCACCACTGTGTCAAAAACCAACCAAATAAGGGCATGGTGTGGTACAGTATCCCTTCGGATACTGGGTGAACCCCGTTGCAACCACTTTCCTATGCCAACCGAACTATGTAGAAATTAAATAATTGAATTTCTAGAACATTCTCAAAAGGAAAATAAATGTCTGCGAGTGTGTGTGGTAATAATCCTTGTCACAGATTGCTAATGCAACCTCAACTGTAATTTCAGAAAAAAAAAAGCAAACGAATGACAGATAAACATACTGACACGGCTTAACATAAAATGCTAATAAGCAATTACAATTCTTTGCAAAACAAAAGAGAATCAACCAAATGTCTCGATTAAATTATTTTTAACTGCATCATTACAAATGACGTATCACACGCAATTGAGTGATAAAATAACAACACAAAATCGCTGATCAGCATCACACGTGGAGCTATCTGACCCAGATGACCAATAACATTCTGTAATTCATGCACAAACTTTGCTGGACAACCAACAATTGAGAGATCGTCACTATAAAACTTACCCCGACGCCAACTTGAGTACAACTAATCTTCAGGGGGTGGCGTGCGCTGCTTCCAGGATCAAGTATTCATGCACCCCATCACATAGTCCATTGCCATATATGTACACAAATGTTTATTTACAAATCATTCGAGCAGAGTATGTTTGAAATTAATTTGACAATATCTATATNTGATGCAACCTCAACTGTAATTTCAGAAAAAAAGCAAACGAATGACAGATAAACATACTGACACGGCTTAACATAAAATGCTAATAAGCAATTACAATTCTTTGCAAAACAAAAGAGAATCAACCAAATGTCTAGATTAAATTATTTTTAATTGCATCATTACAAATGACGTATCACACGCAATTGAGTGATAAAATAACAACACGTAATCGCTGATCAGAATCACACGTGGAGCTATCTGACCCAGATGACCAATAACATTCTGTAATTCATGCCCAAACTTTGCTGGACAACCAACAATTGAGAGATCGTCACTATAAAACTTACCCCGACGCTAACTTGAGTACAACTAATCTTCAGGGGGTGGCGTGCGCTGCTTCCAGGATCAAGTATTCATGCACCCCATCACATAGTCCATTGACATATATGTACACAAATGTTTATTTACAAATCATTCGAGCAGAGTATGTTTGAAATTAATTTGACAATATCTATATCTCAAGTGTCTGTAGACAAGTAAATGGGATCTAGTCTGAGTGGAAATGTAAGTAAATAAAATAAATATATAAAGCTTTTATTTTTATTATAAAGAACTTTGAGCTATTTTCTGACTACCAAACTGTATCGGTTCTTTTCTGTGGTGATAAATCATGCATGTTGCGTCAACAACACAAGTGGCGAACAAAAACTGCGACAATAATACAAAATTGCATTTTTGAGCAACAATAAAGTGAAAAACACGCGAAACACGCAATTGGCTTACCTACGAGGCTACGATGCCATCTTGACTCTTGTTTTTGGTTGAGAAGTAGGCTGGCCAACCTAGGTGGCCAGACGTTCCCAACTTTATGCAGGGTTGCCAAAAATCTACAGTCAACTCTCGATTTACTAAGGGAGGCTTAACAGAGGAGCCACCAGTTCAAAGTAAAATATTGAACAGCTGCCGTTAGTCGCGTGCTGCTATTANAATGGAAATGCAAGTAAATAAAATAAATATATAAAGCTTTTATTTTTATTATAAAGATCTTTGAGCTATTTTCTGACTACCAAACTGTATTGGTTCTTTTCTGTGGTGATAAATCATGCATGTTGCGTCAACAACACAAGTGGCGAACAAAAACTGCGACAATAATACAAAATTGCATTTTTGAGCAACAATAAAGTGAAAAACACGCGAAACACGCAATTGGCTTACCTACGAGGCTACGATGCCATCTTGACTCTTGTTTCCGGTTGAGAAGCAGGCTGGCCAACCTAGGTGGCCAGACGTTCCCAGCTTTATGCAGGGTTGCCAAAAATCTACAGTCAACTCTCGATTTACCAAGGGAGGCTTAACAGAGGAGCCACCAGTTCAAAGTAAAATATTGAACAGCTGCCGTTAGTCGTGTGCTGCTATTATTAATAACCTGCGCGCACGCTGTGAATTGCCAGGCTGCAGTCGAGTGATGCGGTACTGATTTATTTTAGTAATAAAAGTGTTTGGGTACTATATTTACACACGTTTTTAACATTGAATATGTGTGAAACTTGGAAGTATTAGGAATTCAGAGAAATTGTCAGATAGCACATTTTCATTCATAATAATGAAGTATTTCACGATTAAAACTGACGTCTCCTCGTCAAAAAGGTGAGATGTTGTAGTTTACAGTCGTTCGCACATGCAGAGGCTATTTATAAATTAACGTGGCACTGAGTATGACTGGATGACAAAATATCACATTAACATAAATATTATTTGCCGCAAGAATAACATTTATTTTGGCTTTGTTGCTGAAGTGGGAGGGGAGTCAAAAAAACAAAATGGCTAGCAGACATCAGAAAGGCTTGGCGATTGCAACCTGAATCCATATTATTACCGAGCTGAATTGCTTCACACGGAAATATGTTACATTAAAATATTTATAGAGCTTGCGGAGAATAAAAAATTCTGAGAATTCATTTCCATGAAAAAATGTGTATTTAATGGGGCGTAGTTTCCGAAGCGAGCAGCGCGGACTGGCCGACAGATGGCAGCACAGTCACCTATTTTGCTGCTGTATCACATAAGTGTATCTAGCATGCCCTTTTATAAGTGAATTTTTCATCTCGTTGAGGCTCTAAACAACTCTGATTTGAAATAATCATAAAAACCACTTAGTGCAGTCTAACCTTCAGAAGTACCTCAATGATAGCCCTTTGCTAACTGGGTCCCGTTAGCAACGTGTCATTCAGACACACACCAGTTGAAATCTTGGACGAGGCATCAAGTACGACATGTAATTAGTGGTTGAGCTTTCTGGCTTAATCACACAGTGATGTGGAATATAGTAGGCTGGTGAGGAAGATAATTGNTTATTGGTTGAGCTTTCTTGCTTAATCACACAGTGATGTGGAATATAGTAGGCTGGTGAGGAAGATAATGCCCTTGGGTAGGTAATCCTGCATAATCACATCTGTTTTAATGGTGGGTCCCCATTAAGATGCTTTTTCAAACAAAGCAACCGGTTCAGTGCTTGTGGTCTTGATGACCCAAACTCAGACTCTGGAAAGCGAAATGGCAACGAGACCACATCTGCAAGCCTCGTCCCGGCTATGAGTTTCCACGAACAAGTCATCACATTTCACCACCTTAGCATATCTATATTTTGTTGTAGGGAACTCCTCAACTTCTCAAAAGTGCTGCATAATGTCCTACAATGTAGACAAGGTTAACAATAATATGCAAAATGATGTCAAAGAAATATGAATGATATACTGGTGCTACTTGCCCCGTAAGAATCCACCCTAAAACTGAGTCAAGTGCCATAAGAGAGCCATCGATCTTACCTCCAGTTAAGTCGAGAGAACAAGTCTGCGCTAATGAGTAACACAACAGTCCCAGGAGTGTCAAAAGGATGAATCTGCTAACTTCAGGTGTGCAACAGAATGGCTCACTTCCTGGGCCAATTTGACACTAAGCAAACTATTGGTTATGTGTGGAAGCGCGCACACATTCGCTGCAAATTGCAAGTCAGGTGCATCCCGAGGGGTATTCACAACAGGTGTGAACAATTTGGCAACATTGACTTGAGTGTTCGACAACCCATAAATTGGAAGGTGGGTCCACTGTTGGGCCAAACCAAGTCTCTGGATGCAACCCTCTGTGATGCTCACCTGGCTGACGGTGTCCAAGAGCACTCAAGCTACCTGTAGTGTTCCGGAGGCATCAAGAGCATGAACAAGGGCAGTAGACAACAATACAGTAGGTGCCAAAGCACAAACATCAGGCGTAATGGCAGACAGTACTAAAGGAAACTGGCGTTCAGAACTCTGAGCAGATGCAGTTCTCTGAACCCTCGTGTTCAAAATGTAACAAGGTATGGTGGCGCACCTCACACTGATGACAAGACGACGATGATGGACAATTAGTGGAACGGTGCGAGGGGAGAAGGCAATTTAAATATAATTTATGTTGACAACAGAAAATTGCTCCTTTGGATTCTGCTTACGTAACTCTGGACATTTGCACAACTTCTGAATCTCTGTACATAGACAGAATCCACCTTGAACAGAGCTAGCCAGGCATTTTGAAGATGCTTGGGTACGGGATTGTCTCCAATTAGACACAGCCTGTATGGGTTTTGACATGTCAGTCTGTGTATTAGACCTTTTGGCAATACTTGAACTAACAGCCCATTGAACTTGACAGTGTCTTTCTAGAAAAGCTAATAAGTCCTTCAGAGTTGGCAATTCGGTACCCTGCGTTATCTCCCATTGTATTTGAAGAGTGTAGTTGTTAGATTTCAGACAAATCACAAATGTACATTTATCATATTGGGTGCTTCTGAAAATAATTTTATTTATCTTTTTCCTTCATTGCAAGAAACTCAACATATTATTACTTCATATTCTCGAATACATTAACATAATTATCACTCAAATATTCTCAAAACGATGACTTAATTCATTAATAATTATATATTAAAGCATTCTGCAGCAATTATTATATTCAGTCATTAATTATGTCTTTATTTATATCATTTTTTCTTCTTTATAAAATCACACTTCCATCTTTGGAGGTGGTTGTAATTATTGTCAAAAAATATTAGTTCTATTTTAGTTCTACCTTACTTATGTTGTCTCCTGTCCACCGATTGGCTGTCTTCTGACCATGATACATCTCTCCGCCAATCAGCAATGGCAAGACGAGAGAAAACCAGGATAATTTTATGTAGTACTTTTGTTTAATTTACATTTAATGTTGGCCATCCTCTAGTAAAGAAATGAAAAATAACAAAGAAAATATTAATACTGAATACTCTCTAGAAACAAATAAAAAATAATTACACATTATGTATATGTCAATAAATTATTAAATATTAAAATAACCAAAGATTATACTGTTAACTCACATAATAAAACGTAATTTGGAAATTATATGAAAGAAAGTGACAACATAAGCAAGTACTCTGTAATCATATATAATTAAAATATGTATTATTAACGTTAAATATAACCCTAAAAACTGCAATGTTACATAGTTTCTAATCATTTGCACACAATAGGTAATAATATTAAATCCTACCGGTCAACTGGCACATCAAGGGTCTTAAGAGCAGACAAATTTTCATTCAGAATTCACAATAGATGATGCAATGAGGTGGGCGAGTCAACTGAAGCTGAAGGTGCCTGCTACAAGACTTCAACATGCACACTGACAAGAAGCTGTTTAATTTCCATGCAATCTTGAAATTGACGTCCGACATTGCCGTGTAGTACAGTCTTCAAGTAAGCCAATTTTTCAACTTAGGACAAATCATCAATATTCTTAACAAGTGGGGCAAACAGGTTTGAGAAATTTGGCTCTTGCATGGGGTCACCCTCAAAGGTAGGAAATTATTTTAGGTAAAGCTACCTGTGAACTTGTAATTTAAGGGGAAGCACAAGTCTGTACAGTTCCTTTTGATACATCAGTTATGGAATCTACAGTAGCCATTACTAGGAAATACTTCTCAAAATCTGCCAAGCGAGCAGTATGTGCATCTAGGTCGACCTCTACCAACTCATTTGCGGTCTCAACAGCAGCTAATCCTACCGTAATGTGGTCAGCATCAGTATTTTCTCCAAACTTTGGTCTGTCATATGACTGGTTGTAACAAACAAATAATGTTTTGATGGGTTGTTAGCTATTACTTGTACGAGATCGTAGACTAGCTTAAGATGACCCTTGGCTAGGCAAAGATGCAAAAGCGCAAAATGTAATTCTGCCATTTTGAGAAAACAATGACTGAATACAATGAAAATGAAAATAACAAAATACGGGCAAAAACAGCAGCTAGCTAGTACAGAAAAACACTATCTTCCCATCTCACTAAAACAAAGGCAATTGGTGATCCACGAGAAAAACACAAAGACAAACATGTAAAAAATACCAGCATATACGGAGCACACCATACAAGACAATTCCAAACAAAAAAAAACATAACTAAAATGTTAACCACGTACACTCCAGTGATGATACAAAGCGTTGCACAGGATTATAAACAAAGAAACACCAAGCCATGTGCAGTAAACTCCTAAACAATGGGGAATGACAATGANTTATAAACAAAGAAACACCAAGCCATGTGCAGTAAACTCCTAAACAATGGGGAATGACAATGAACAAAAATTCATTTTTTTCACAGTCCGCTGAATTGCAGGATGTATGTAGCTTAGGTCTTGAACGCACAAATTTGAGTTGACAACACGTTATTCACACAGCTCACAAATCCACGCTTTTGTGACCAGCACCATTACCGCGCATGTGAACGAGCCAAAGATCAAATACTAAAAACAATGCCGGCACGAATCCGGGTGCGGACGACCAAAGATGTTGTGTCAGCAATGCAAATGACAAACAAAAACTATGGAAATAACACAAGAATGCGTTGTTGAGCAAGGATAAAGCGAAAAACACTCAATATGAGCAATCTTACGTACGAGGCTACGGCACCATTTTGACTCTTGTTTCCAGTTGATAAGCAGGCTAGCCAACCTAGGTGGTCAGAAGTTCCCTGCTATATGCAGGGTTGTCAACAGTCCATTAACAAATAGTTCACGTCCACAGTACACTATGTTTACTATATACACTCCAAACAATGCAGGTCTCATTTATTCATATTTCATTCAAAAAATATATGTATGCGTATGCATGGATGGATGTATGCATGCATTGATGGATGTGTGTGTGTGTGAATGCATGTATATGTGTATGTAGGTATGTGTGATTTAGACACACACGAATACACTCAAATGGTGCATTATTTATTAATGGTTACATTTTGGAGCATACTTTTTATGTTCAATAAGCTGAAAATTATCTTGTAAAAATGGTGTACTGTACTTTTTTAACTGGTAGCTATGTACTTGACTTCAAAACTATTTGCATGTTATTTGAAAATTTTACTAATTCGAACATCAAAATCCACTATTCACACTCCCCTATTCACGATAAAGTGAGCTCTCTTGAAATCCACCTACGAAAAAAGTCACTGCCCGTAACAGCATATATCTTAACATAAGAAATAAATGCAATACTCACAGTTAATTTGGAAGAGAACTATGAGAAGTAGTTCCATGTTTTAATGCCCTATCAGGAGTAAAGTTAAAAATGCTTGTTACCTGCAATTCAATTTATTTTTATTGTGTGCAAATAAGAATAAAATTTGGAGTGATAGTAACACATTTATATTTCTAACACTTTCACATCATCACTTGCTGATGCAACGTTCAAGTTAGCTGGTTCATTGGAAGTTTTTTTGTGTGCGCGCGCATGTGTGAATGTTTTTTTTGTGTGTGTCATTAAAGTAGCAGTTCATGACCTACATAATTTGTCAGTTTGCAACTTCTGAAATAAAATATTCATTAACATAATAAATAAAACAATTTGATATATGTTCTGAGTGAAGTGGCATTTTTTGTTAATACTTTATGCGGTATTTCCACGTATTTTATGGTCGCAGAAATTCTTGAAATTTCTCATAATGTGGTGATGTGAAAAATATTCTACTTTATCCAATTTAAATTTGTATAAATTTTCAACTTTGAGTAAACTTGAGGAAACTTGAAGTTTGTTTTGTTATATTTGCTATATGTGTTGCAGTTCTGAAAGCGTAAGTTGTGTGTGTGTTATTTAGTAGTTTTGTGATTCCCTGTTTATGAGTTAATACCTTGGCACATGTGTCACTCGTTTTGAAACAATGCCATGAAAATGTTTTATACCTTACATGACACTCATTTAGTGTCATGAATACGTTAACAAAGCATTATAATGTCTGTCCAAACTGTTTAATAGGTATTAGAGAACAGATAATATCAAACGTTAAGTGTGCGCGTGACAAGGCTTAAAGAACATACATATTATTTTGAAATGAATTATAGTCTAAACAAATAAATGTGCCTGTGCCGGGATTGTGAAAAGTTAGTATGGTAGATAGGAAAATAGAAAACAACTGAGGAAGTGGAAGAAGAAGAAAAAAGAAAAATTAGGATAGTGCGAGGCAATTTTCAAATAGCAATTTAGATGAATAAACTGAATTAGCTAGTTTGGACCATCACATCTAAATAAGTAATAAAATTTACGCACGATCAGAGTAAAACATATTGCACACAACATTGCGTACATCAGACACAAATACCTTTTTTACAAAAGCATCTAGCCCTTAAACAAAAAAAAAACTACAGACGAAACTTAGGAAACATGTTAACATAATGCTTATCAGCAAATATCTCATCTCTCGTAGGCTGAAAATAAAAACATATTACCAGAAACACAACATAGCATTTATACTTTGGAAGAGACAGAAATAATCAAATCATTAGTTAACAAAATAACTGTTCAAAAAGAACTACTACGGCAGAAGACATAATAAAAAGATGCTGTCCGTTCATGAAAGACAAAACGTAACTGCTAATTGAAATAAACAATCTCCAAGGGTTTTTTTTTCCACCTCTCGTTTCGACCCTCATCAGCCATGCAGAAAGAGAATTTAATGCCTTGGTATCATGACTTCCTTAGAAGGTGCAGAAGTATTGAGATTTTGAATAGCATTCATTATTTCTTGGAAAGGTAGAGCATTTGTAGACCCTCAGCCTAATTAATGTCCTCTACGCTTGAATGTATTCCATTTGAATAATAAATAAATTTGAATTAAATTTCAAGACTGCCAAACAAATTCAAGAGTTTAATTAATTAGAAAGAAGCAGGCACCAAGGATGACTTCTTTCTTGTCGTCACAAAAAAATAATTTAGTGAACGTTTGAGAGCCTCTTCAGAATTGCTTGCGTTCAAATAAACCTCTACTAGCTCTTGGATTGCTACAAATATTTATGATGGCGCACCCTGTCAACACCACAAAACTATTTTCTCGGAGCCCTAACTTTTAACGACCATTTGCTGCGGTGATAAATCTTAGAGTTATTCCTAAAAAACAGGGCTATCAAGGAAGTTCAAAACCTGGGAGTATATTCATTTAATTAGGTAGTTCATATCAGTAAAAATTTTATTAATACACCTTTAAATGGGGATTAAATTCCTCCTTACTATTAACTGACTTGATCTGAGCCAGTCTCTTACATATATTTTTCTATGCAAACATCATAATTTTAAACCAAACAATGTAATAAACGTTAGTTATTAACACACTATTAAAATATTATTGAAATTAAGCAAAATACAAAATACCTTTTATATCATAAATTAGAAAGTATTTACATACAATACTATAAAAGAAAAAAAATATGTCATTGCTCTAACAGAACTGTTTCAGCTTCCACGATTAACTTTAGATACTGCACTAAATGTGTCAATGCAGTTTCATGAAGTACATTGTCATCAGCTCGGTATTGTGTCTTTCGTATTCTGGGGAAGTTGCGTTCATATCAGTGCAGGCATTAAAATTTTATAAGCTATAAGCAATTTTTTCATAAGTAAAGCAGTAGGCCTTAGCAAAAGTTAGTGAGTTGTTCTTTAAAAGCTGTGAACGAATTTTCACAAAATTTGCATTGTGTAACAGATATTACTGTGGAAGTATGCTGTAAACATTTAGATTGATTCTGTTAAGGAATTTTGTGTCATGACGACATGACAGCTGTTTTCGTTACTTGTAATGTAATAGGAATGGCTGCCATTTGCTTGTGCATAGTTTTGTATTAGAAAAATTTATTCCTGATGTATTTATCCATTGTAATTCTACTCGTAAGTGTTGTTGATTAAGTAATTTAACAATTGTTTAAGGCACGTATTATCTAAAAGCACGAGTATGACACACGTATAACAGGCAAATGTTTCAGCTTTTCATCTTTTTTAAAGCTGAATGTTCAAAACATCTTTGCATTGTTTTATGTCTGGAAAAAGAATAATGTTCATAACTCTTTTGCTTTCCTGTTGTCAACTTAAGCCAAATCTGTATATTCTAATGACCTCGGAAGTGTTGGCCACAGCTAAAAGTATTAATTTATATCTAAACTAAACAGAGAAAGAACTGTGAACATCAGTCAATATTCACAAACCAACATTGTTTACTGAAATTAATGTGTAAGTGTTTATGGTGTTTAATACAATATTTATTACTTTTCGTTATTTATTTATTGAGTATACAGTGGATATATGAGTCAGCTGATTTAAGCACCAGGCAAAAGCTGCATACCTGGCAGTGTTTATTTTCATAGGTATGTGGAAAGATACACAACCAAGGGGCTAAAAGTAGAAACTTAGCAGGGTTTCAAAAGTGCTCACTTTACCATGAATAGTCTTTACCTGCCAGGATGCTTCTGTGTGCTTTATTTCCATTACCTCCAACTCCACCAGTGTCTGCCTACGGAACCTCACCCCATCGCCCCTGCAATGGCAGTCTGCCAGCTCTTGCACACACCTGGCTGCGCTCAACCTGAGAACTTTGCCTCGGTCATTCATGTTCATATACTAGTCTGTGATTTTTCAAAGGTTGATTTCAAGAATGCTCACTTCATTGTGAACCACCTTTCCTTGTAGTTTGTCACACATACTACATAGATGCTCACTTTATCGTGAACCACCTTTAGTTGTAGTTGACGCACAATATATGCAAATATAGAAATTTTTTTGTTAGAATATTGGGGAAACATTGTTCTTGTCCAATGGAATACTTGATGTATTACTAAGATTTCTCCCAGAGTTAAAAGCTCAGCACATAATGTTCTTGTTGTCTTTAGTTGTGCTAACATATCTTAAGTTGGAATTCATTGTTGGAGACTTGTTTGGCAAATAAGCTACATGTAATGCTTCTTCAAGCCACATCTTATTTGAGCAGTGAATTTATAAACACTTGCTATAAAGAAATTAATACAGGAGCAATACTTATTTATGCCAAGCTTTACTAGAAGTATCTAAATAACTAGCAGTCTAATAGCAATACCAATCTAATGCAACTAAAATGTCAATTTTACTTGCATCATTTACCTGGTTGGGATAAAAATATCCAATTTTTAAGTGCCACGTTAATTTGGTATTTTTAATGGTAACCTAGAGGTTTATATCATGCACAGAACTTCTTGGCTGCTCGAGGTTAGTCGATCAGCGGTGCTCTCCCACTAACTGGTGCCAGTAGTCTGTCATGACTGTGCGCTGTTGCCTAGTTAGCAGTGTTGCAGTGGCTGCAGCAAGTCCATTAATATTTTTTCTACTTGCAATTAACCATGAAAACCAACTGTGTATGATATCAGTGCCAAAATACTTCTTATTTTCTTATTCCTAATTTTACTACTTGTGTAGTTAACGTAACTGGNCAATGGATATTTAAATAAAGGCAGTTCATGGTAATGTGAATACTTTTGAAAGCCCTGTTTATTTTCTACTTTCAGCCTGTTGCGTATCCTTCTGTAGTATCTTGTTGTAAACACTGCCATGTGGCATATGTTTAATCAGCTATTCAAAGTATGTGGATATATTTATCTACATAACAATGCAACATTTTATATCTATTGTAGTGTACACTGTAAATACGTACACATTAATTTCATTTAATAATCTATCTCTGCGAACACTTATATTGTTATTTATTACTATTTAGAAATAAATGGTCTGACATTAGGAAAATTTTTTTTTTGTTTATGCTGCCTTGAGAGTCACCGAAGAATCTAATATTTTTCTCATTTCTCCCGATTACAGTGTCTGTCTCATATANATTTCTCCCGATTACAGTGTCTGTCTCATATAAGCTGGCGAGATTTTGACAGTTTGACGAAAGTAGTACCAATATTTACTTTCGGTTTATGTATTCTTTTGCCATAAGCTGGTGCATCAAGTGGCGGCTGTATATTTATTGTATTAACACTCTGTCAGCTAATCCACTTTCCATTGTAAGCTAAACAAATTTTAAGGTATTTGCAGACTCACATCTGTCTAAAAAATTTATAGGTTTTAAAAGTAAAAACAGAAAACCTGGCAAAAATGAAATATTTGTTACCTATTTTTTTATTTATTACAGACAACAAATTTGGGTTAACATTTGCGAGTCGGTAATTGTGGTTCTTATCACACTTTGGATGTTACAGCTAATATGTGAAGACTGGAAATAAAAGTAATACGGGAAACTTGCTTGACANACTTTGGATGTTACAGCTAATATGTGAAGACTGGAAATAAAAGTAATACGGGAAACTTGCTTGACAACACACTTTTCGTTCTCCAACAAACCACTTACCAACAACTTTTGAAAAGCAGTTATTCTGCTTCTACTGATACTAAACAGCTTGATTTAGAAATATGTGGCGTGGAATAACGTAAGAATTCTTCAAAACTACCCACACGCATCCCAATTTCTTAGTTTTATTAATACAGAATAGTAACAACACGAAAACAACGAAAATTAGGGTTTACGGGAGAANCATCCCAATTTCTTAGTTTTATTAATACAGAATAGTAACAACACGAAAACAACGAAAATTAGGGTTTACGGGAGAAGTTTGCATGTAATGGACGTTACCGCAACGAAAACAATTACCAGCTGGTCGTAGTTCAGGATCTTGTTAACAGATACTTTGGAAGGGCGTGTTGTTACAGATGGCGTGGTAGGCCTTGTTGTGAGTTAACTCAACAGAGAGCAGCACTTTGACCTGCCTCTTGATTCCGTATTTATAAAAGTTTGCTTTTCTCCTTTTGGCTCAAAATGACAAGAGTTGAAATATATTTTGTCAAATTATTTGAAAAAATTATTTAAGTATACCCTCTGATATTTCTGTTTGTAACACTAATAACAGCGGATTTGTAAACANATTATTTGAAAAAATTATTTAAGTATACCCTCTGATATTTCTGTTTGTAACACTAATAACAGCGGATTTGTAAACATGGAAAAATTAAGTGTATTAATTCATCTAGGAACTCTTTATCATCCCTGTATTTTCTGCTTGTTTGATGTGTGTCGGCAGTGCAATCAGAATAGCCAACGTAATATTAATTTTCATTCGTTCATGTATCAGCTGATTCAGGATTTTGTAAATGGCACGTTGTTTGTTACGTATACGTCAAGTTGCCACTCACTGACTGTCTAAATCTCGCCAACTTATATGAGACAAACAATATCAGTGCCACACTATTTAGAACATTCCTTGTTAAATATGTGCAAGGTTCGAATTTTTGCTTGTCATAGGAATGAAACCCTCGGAGATAGTACTATTTAGTCCAACATCTACGAAAACAACATGCATTAAATCATTGTTGAATTATATGAGAATTATTTTAATTAACATATACAGGCAGAACTTTGGAAAATGGTGTGCTTAAATGCCTTTAAACTACACATTTTATTTAAGTAGAATATTACAAAATACTATTCTCCCGCTGCATACATTATAATTGTGACAATATTTGCGGACGTATCATTTTTATTGACAGCTGTGTGCTACTAAAAGCACAAATAAATCCCAAATTAATAACTTTATACATATACTCACACTATGTGTAAGCAAATGGCTGGTTTTGCTACAATTACATTACGAATACCCTAAAATTGTTGTCATAAAAGCTCTGTGGCTGAACCAAATTTACCCAAATTTTTATAGCACATGACACACTTCCATGTTGATATTTATCACTAAATGCAAGATTCATGAAAATCCATCCAGAAGAATTTGGTTTTTTACAAGATCTAACGCCATGAAAGTTAGGCTTAACTTTTCTTCTGTGAAAATCACCTTTAGCTTATAATAGAATGACTACTGTGATGTGAAAGATGTGAACTTAATTTCATCAGAACACTAACAAAATGATACTTAACTGATGACAATGTATGTGATAAAATTGCAGTCATGCATTTAATGCAGAATCCAATCATTACTGAAATTGAGGTTATCAGTGGCAGCTCGGAATGCTCACTGTTTATGTTTGCTTGGACACATTAAAAGATTCAACAAAACATAGTTGAACTGTAAAAACATATTAAAAGTAGAGGAGAAATGTTTGTGTAATTTAAAGCCATTTTATAGTGTTATTTGTTAAAAACTAATGAAATACATACTGAGGTATTGGCTTGTAAACACTGTTCTAGACAGTACCGTAAATAATAACTGTTAAACATAGAAGCTCCAAAATTGATACACAATATTACAAGGTTAGTTAAATGATTCAACCTAAGTTTCTTCAGGTTTGAAATTATTATAATTAACTTCAATTAGATGTAGACATGCATCTTGAAACAGCGTCAAAACACACTAAAAATGAATTATACAATATACAACTTCATTGACAACACATGTATAAGACTAAACGTCTTATTTATTTTGTAAATAAATCTTTTAGATTTGGAGGTATGAACTGCCATATAAATCATGTTGTTCAAGGCACTTAAGAAAACCAACCAGGGAACAGAAAGGAACTGCCACATAAATCACAGCAGTTGATCATGGGAATGGGAAATATGTGAAAAAAAGTAAACTAAATAATGGACCTTATAGCTTGAAATGATGCATCGGCCAAGTGATGTTAGGAATTTGTTAGAAATATGAGTGTATTATTGTTAGACAATTTTTATTCGCACAAGACAAGATGAAAGTGATCACTTTCAGGTGCTGTTAATTTTTGATACTGTTTCTAGCAAGATGTTACGATCTGAAACTACTACTCCTAATTTGCTGCCAAATTATTATTTTTTTTTACTGTGAATACATATTGCAGTCGATGCTTATGTCGAAATGTTTGCAATCACAGACAGTAATTTTTTCAAATGTTGATTTCTAGAATGCTCACTTTACTGTGAATCACCGTTAGTATGCAACTAATAAGTAAGGATTATGTGACTGTAGCTAGAATAAATACATTGATGAGGACTAAAGCTGAGCCAATGGGGGTACCAGATATTATGGAATCTCAACCCACTGGAACAGATTTTCTTTTTGACTGATATTGGATATTTTAATTTATGCTTGGCCATAACACCAGAGGATAATAGGGTGGCGACTTTGGAGTAAGACAGGGTCAACTGCTGCTGTTTTGAGGCAGTAGTTGCCTTTCTTATTCTAAGAACTAAACTGACAGACTGTCACTCAACAAGGAGGAAGGGCAGTTGGCAGAAGCTACCCTGCTGTGAGATAATCCTCTACAGGAAGTGTGAGGGAGAGAGTGAGATGCTGCACCCACCCCACTTTGACCCTGCTGTGACAGGCACTGATGATCATCTACAGCCTGTATTGCTGCTCCACCATGTCATTTCAGTATTTAAAATCATTTAAAAGCAATATGAAATCTGTCATTTATTACCTGGCAACAGGGAGTGCTTCAATTGTACTCAATAAAGCAAGGGTGTGCTAAATTTAAAATTTTTAATTTTCTGAATATAAACAAAGTTGAATTATACTGAGATATGTGGTACACAACCTGGTAGATTTAATGTTTTTTATTTGATATGCTTAAAACATAAATTGTTTAAGTGACCCTGACCTAAGATTAAAAATATATATTACTAAAGTATTTTTTGAGTACTAATATTAATCTCAGATTTTGATGTATTCATGTGAAATTAATTTAACTTTGTTTTGTATGTTTGCTTAGAGCATCAAATAGTAAATCGTGTGACACTGACAGATTGCCATCAGCTTTCCAAAATATTTTTAGTGCTAGTAGAAGTCTTTCAGTTCATTTCTCATACNCGACACTGACAGATTGCCATCAGCTTTCCAAAATATTTTTAGTGCTAGTAGAAGTCTTTCAGTTCATTTCTCATACGTTCATTATATCTGCAAGGAAGTATAGGTTCATAGCTGTATCGGTAATAATCTATATCGGCTCAGCACTAATAAGAACTATGATTATAATAGAGATTTGCGTTGAATATTGAGTTCATTTATAGGTAGAGCCAAGATTATATGGTGAATAGTGATAAAACTGAAATAACACTAAAATGCAAATATATATACCGCNTTATAGGTAGAGCCAAGATTATATGGTGAATAGTGATAAAACTGAAATAACACTAAAATGCAAATATATATACCGCGTAACACTGAAATTTAAGTTCAAACACAAAATACAATGAAATTTAATCAAAATACACTATTTTATCTGTGAAACGGTAACCAACAATTTATATTCAAAAATGTATTAACCAAGTGATTAAAAGAATAATTTAAGTTTTCATATATTTAATGGGAAGAAAAAATTAAGTTTATGTTATCATTTAGGCTGAGTGAATAATAGCAGTATCAGATAACCTGTAGGTAAGACTTGAAAGCAAAATTGTAAAAAACAATATAAAAATAGTTTTATTTCCATAATTGAATGTTTTTGGTTTATAAAACCATATTGAAGCCATTTATGTAAGATTGTGACAAAAAAAACCCACATTATGTAGGAACATCAATATACGAGTTATAAAAAATCCTAAAACCCAAAAAAGTAATTTTTTAATCTACCTTGTATAGTACTCCTTTTTTATGCAGTTGCATAAATGTAAAAAAAAATATTTATGCAAATGAGTTATGGATGAATTATTGTTAACTAATCCACAATTCTTNTAAGTTATGGATGAATTATTGTTAACTAATCCACAATTCTTAATAATAAAATTTGCATTAAAATAACACAGTAAAATGTTGGCTCTAATAATGCATAATTTTAGTTAAAAAGTTTTAATTCTTGATTTTACCATAACAAAACCGATAACACCAAAACCTCGAATTTCTAAAAATGAAATTTGCCTTAAAATAACTTAAACTCTTTCCCCTACTTTTAGGAATATGTGTTAATGGTAGAGATAGGTAATCTAATGCTGTAAACAATTGCTTTGTGTGTTTAATAACATTAAAAATAAATTAAGAATTAAATTTATTTTTAATTTTTATTAAAACTTCCATTTGTCATGAAACGGGATACGGCCCAAGTTCTTTGTTACACAGTAGTTAAAATTAAAATTAACATTCAAAGGAGTTTTTCATATACAATCATAAACATTTTCAAGTATTTCCACCACAAAAATTATCCAAAATTATCCATATTATCAAAAACCACTTTGTGCAGAGAATGAGGAAACACTTTTAAAAAAACCATCAATAAAACAGTCCAACAAATATACAAAACAAACAAAAATCACCAAAATACACACATTTTCAATGACAAAGCTTTCATTTGGAAAATAAAAAATTTTGGTGTTTTGTATCAGAAATTTTACGTTTGAGAAAATTTGCATCCTAGTTGTGAACTGAACAAATCTGTAAATCCCAGATTTTACAATGCCGGATTTTAAGACAGTAGCGATGTTACATTATCTTTGAGAACTAAAAAAATTCACAACAATATGAGGGGGGGGGGTAAAAAGTAGGTTAAAATGCAAGAAGTTGGAATCAAAATTCATTAAAATTTATCTTTGTTAACACACAGCAATAAAATATAAGAGTTGTTATGCAACCGTCAATTGGCAGGCCACAATTTGTAAAATAAACAAATTTGGCAAAAATTGTCAAAAATTTTGACCGGGCCACGCCTGATGTCCATGATACCTGATCAGTTATGCCATGCATGCGACACTTGTGACATTGTAAAGAGAGGACCCATCTCTTACCTGCTTGATTTAAATGGTAACATTCTCCTCATTGTATTAAGGCAAATCATGAGTTTTTGATACTGGTCTGTTTACTGTATTGGGTACTGAGACTTCTTCATTAGGCCAAAGTAATGTGATCATGATTTATAAAAATAGAATATGTACAGTGAAACTTCACCATAATAAGTGACAATTGTTAGATAAGTTATCGCTATAGCAAATTATTACTATAACCGAAAATAACTGTGTAGCATCTTTTCATGCAGTGTTATAGACTCACTGCGTGGACATCCTGTGTTTTCTGAATACTTAGTGTGCACAAAAGCTTACAGATTGACAGAGAAATGCGTCACATGTCTGACAATGGCATTTTCCACACGAGACCATAGTTCATGTAAAGTTTATTAAAATTACAACAGCCTATAGTCCTAGGTGCAACTAAGAAAAAACATGAAACAACTTATAATGTAATGTACATGTTTTTGTTGAATTTGCAACAAAATGCAATACTTCTACAAATATATATATATATATATTTTTTTTTTGTGAAGATTTATGGTCATTTTAATTAACTTTTGTTAATAAACTTGTACAACCATAGGAAAGTGGGAACTCAGGAATTATAAAGGATGGTACTATTTTTTTTTTCAGTGTCATTTTTTGGATGTATTTCCAAGGAGACTGTTTGCACTCATGTTTAAATAGTTTGTTGATGTGTTTGAACTGTTACACAGCAAAGTTTTTGTTTTAGGGAGCAGGGAACCTCAGCTACAATGCAGTCACTGGAAGCAGTGTTCAGAAGTTGGCATCACTTGCTGCTGACCATTTTATCAAAGTATTGGATGTTGAAGGTAACATTTAAGTTTGTGGTTTTTAATTATGCTCAAGAGTGTAGTTATTTTCTTTCTTTATTGGTGGTACATATTCTCAGATATTTTAAATTACATCTTATTCATTCTACATCCTTGAAAGTTTTTAAATTTGAGTACAACTTGTATTGTATTGTTTTTTAATTTTGGTTTATATTAGGGTTGTGCAAGAATAAGATCTGGGCTTCAAGAAATTTTTGAGAGAAAAAAAAAAAGCATTTTTGCGAGAATCAAGACCAGAATGAGAAATTTTTAGTTAATTAACATATTTGTGACCAACCTTTGTTTTTAAAAATTATGTTTTTCCTAGCACATGATTAAATTTTAAACATACATTCAAATGACAGGTGGACTGTTCACATTTTAAGCTGTATGATATGAGCACCCACTAAATTAAACACTTAACAAGCAAAATTTACCTGTCCAGAAGTATCATCGACACAAAATTACAAAACTCTGCAACACTAATATAATACATATAGTATAGGTTATAAATACATTAGTCCACTTAGTGCCTAAAAACATATACAGTATTTTCAATGATAGTTAGTTTAAAGCCTTTTTTTGTTTTCATGTAAAAAACAAGTTCTTCAACATGTTCTGTGGCAAGGAGTTCTCTTATGTAGCTCACTATGTTCCCAGTTCCTGAGAAAACATGCTCACTGACAGCCTCTGTTTCAGGAGTACTGAGAAATTTCATAGCAATTTCCACAAGTGAGGATAAANGAAAACATGCTCACTGACAGCCTCTGTTTCAGGAGTACTGAGAAATTTCATAGCAATTTCCACAAGTGAGGATAAAATATGCTTCCTTTTTCCTTCCACCACCTTAAGGGTCCATCCTCTCTTGTCTTGAGATAGGTGGCGAAGAAAGATAGTAACTCACTTCAACATTGTCATTTGCTTTCGACTGATGTACCATATTGTCAAATGCATTCCAAATAGACAAACTGTTATCTTTGAGTAGAGGTTTTTCTAAAACAAAGAAATTTTTGTCATTTAAATTATTTATTAAGTAAATTTCATGTGCATAAATAAAACCTAACCTTCAAAACTTGAATAAGCGCTCTTGCAAAAACAATGCCAGACCCCATTACTCCCTGGTTTTTGTCAATGTAACTTGTGAGATACTGTCTCATTGAAAATAAAATAGGTATGACCATAGATGCAGGAGGAGACAGGTTGACACACAACTGAGTTGTTTCTTCATATAATAGTCTCAGAATTTCAACGCCCTGAACCAGTAGCCATCCACAAATTGTCAAATTATCAATGTTTAGAGTTGCCATATGAAATGCAAGAGTATCTTTATTTTCAAGTATCCTGCTGAGGATAAGGTATTCAGAGTTCCATCTGGTCAAACAACCTTGAATTAAATTAAGGGATGGTAACCCAAGTTCATTTTGAATTCTGGGGAGTTGTTCAGTAGCACTTGAATGTGCTTGTAATGGCAGACAATNCCGACAATTGCCCTAGCCTTCTTCAACATGTTGCGCATGCCATCTGTTTCCTTCAGTGCATCATTTAGTGTTAATTGCTGAGTATGTGCAAAACATTGTAGTTGAATGAGTTCCACTCTGCAAAGTGACAAACCAAGTTTGATGTTTCTCCCATTGTCTGTAACAGCGTACATAGAGATATTTTTAGCTTTAATTTTTACAATGTTCCAGTCTGTCGTAACTGAAAACAATTTCCCAAAGCGAAACCTATCTTGTATGCTGCTGTTCTGTAAACCACTGTGCCTCTGCTCCTTGACAACCATTTACATATAACATGGTTATTAATTCATATAAAAAATATTCACTTAATTAACTCATAAAAAAAATTATTTACTTCACCTGTTGAAGAGTAACAAGATATTTACGATGCTGCAAGAAATTCATACCTTTCACTGGTTTCAATTAGTTACCTGTTGTTATAATTTGTGGTTGAGGGTGTATTTCCACCTGTGCCATTGATGATTCATTGTGGGTTGCTGCCCTTTGGTTCCTCACTGGGATCAACACACACCCTTCCAAAAGGGGACCCAGGTCTGCCCAAAACTATAAAAAAAAGCCACTGTGACTGTCTCTCACTAGGTCAGTGCTGACAAAAAACATTAAAGTCACTGCGACTGCCTCTCACTAGGCCAGTGGTGACTAAAAAAAAAGGGCCTCAGACCTGTCCCAATCCAAATACACTTACTCCTTGTGCCACTGATCCCAGGACACCATAAACTGCAGCAACATCTCCTACTTATGCCGATACTTAGGGCTCAATACTATANGCCGATACTTAAGGCTCAATACTATAAAACACCTCAACCTTTGGAAATTAAGGTAACATTTACGGCATCCTTAATTAATCTTCCTTATAATTCCTATTGTCAACTGTTAATGCAAAATAACAGTAATTATTTGTTTCTTTATGTTACACAATTTTCAAATGAAAAATAAATCTTATTAACCTTCATATAGCACTTCCGGTTCGGTACTCTGCATAAATAAATCACATTAGTTAAAATTACACAATAGCCCATGACAGCTTGAGCTTCTACTACCTATCAAGATGCAGTGAGTTCTTACAAAAGTTTGTACTAAGGACTTACCAATTGCCTTTTCTTCAATAGTAATTTATAGTAGTAAAATTCTAGAACATGTTAACAAAATATTATTATATTATCTTTAGTACATATTTTGAAATAATACTACCCATATTTAAAGAAAATTCACAAATGTTCTTTCATAAATAAAACCTTGCATATATATGCACAGTACCAGATATACTGAATAAACTAGAATTTTCGCACATGGCAGTGCCAAACTTTAACAATTAAGAAATAACTAAATTTCAAATAAAATACTCATTCGTGTTTTATGTTTTTACTCATAAAGTAATTTCATAATAATTTACACAATCTGAGCAAATACTTTTCCAAGACAAAACACACCTAAACTGAAATACGAAAATGCAATCTTACTTATTTAAAAAAAAATAGAGCTCTGTGTTAATTTTTTGTTCATTGTTATGCAAAAGAGCACACTATTATGACTTCAAAAACAACTTCAAATGATTATTTTATTACGACAGTGGCAGCATATATAAAAACCATTCATTCTTTTCAGTTTACCTACTTGCACTTTTGGAAAATGTAAACAACAGTTGAATTAACTTAAGATTTCTGTGACCCTCCAATGATTCAATGTTCTTAAACAGAAACACGCTCTCTCACGATTATTAATTCTTACCATATAACATTTTACAGGTCAGCAATCTTAACTCTTTTCTTATCCATAATAACTTAATACCTTATTCACTGTTGCCTGAGAAGATTTTACCCCATGTATCCTGTACACATTGTGACTTACTTGTAGGATCCTTTATTTAAAATAATTTTTCTTCAAAATAAAAACAATTACTTATCTCTCTTACCTTATTATTGTATAATCAAAGTATAAAAAATTGTTACAAGGAAAATATTAAAAAAATTAAGTGTGTATCTTATTATCTAAATTGCAGTCTTTCTGCTTTACTACATTTTTTCTTCTTCCTTTTCCTTCTCTCCTTGTGTTTTAATTTCCTTCCCTTTTTCCTTACTACCTTTCTAATACTATACTTTATGTGTTTCCTTTTACCTACTGTCTTTAATCTACCCCTCTGTTTCCTTTTCTTTTTTCTTACTGTCTTTACCCTCTTATTCCTTATCTTTTTTCTGACTACTTTACTGACCCTGGGTTTATATCTTTGTTTTCTCCTTTCAAAACGTTGCCTAAACACTTCATAATGTTTCAATCTAGGATACCCCTTACTCTCAGCAACTCGTGCCTGATGCAATTCAACAACTGATCCCTCTCGCAGCTTTAATTCACAATTACCATTTAGTCGAACCCCCCTAACCTGAAGTCTCCCTTCCTGTATTACATTTCTCTTCAACTTACTAACTTCACAACAGTTAGGTTCACTCTCCACAAAATTATCTGCAATTCTATTCTCTTTATTTATTACATTAGTCTTTCTATCTTCAACATTAAACTCTTTACCTTCTGTGTTGCAGCCAGTATCATCTTCAGTTTGTACGTCATTGCTGTTTTTATTATTTTTACTAGGGGAAATTACTGTTGGAACCTTTCCTAACCTATTTATAGATTCTACCCCCCAGTTGTCTAACCTTTATATTAATTCTTCAAATTTTTTCTCACTCTTTTCTGTTTGTCGCCTAATTTCTTGCCCTAATTCATGTTTAAACTCCTGTAGTTCTTGTTTAAGTTCCTGTTTAAACTCCGGTTTAATCTCCTGTTGTCCTTTCTGTAAGGACAACAGGATATTAATAATTTTTGCGACCATGTAATTTCCTGCATGTTCTGCAGTAATTGCGCCATTTTTGATGTGGTAAAGTCGGGAAATTAACATAACCTGCACCCCACCTGCACTCCTCCCCTTTGCAGGCCTGCTGACCCTCATCAATGTCAAGCTGGTAGATTATCTCAGCAGGGTGGAGCTTGGGATAAAAACAACAAACTTTGTCTGAAAAGCAGTGTAAGTTGAGCATCTTTTCCATTGAGTTTTTCCTTTCCCAGTGTGCTTCCTTCACAATTTGCATTATTCATGGGAAAATTATAACATTATTTCCGGGAATGTTTGTTATTGTTCTTATGGAGAAACATTCAGGGCTAGAAAAATCCTGCATTATAGGCTGGAAAACCCTTTAAATGGGAACCTTATAAGCGTGTTATACTGTAATTTAATGTTGACGCTTGACAAAAACTCCAACATTCGAAACGAAACTGCAAACATCCGCCCGATAAACAAACTATCATGGTAAAATGGTAAAACGAACCACCACTGCTTTTAATTTCAAACCCGATAAAATTATTACGAAGCTTACCAAAGCGAAAGAAAATTAAACACGTGTCCCGAAAATTAAGAATACTGCTTCATTACAGTACTTTAAAACTTCTCCCATGCACAAAAGATATTAAATAGCTATCTAAACCCAGTATTCTCAAATAACTAGTGGTGTTACAGATTACTAGAATTATTATAAAAAATATAGGTAATTGGAGGGAATATAACTGCCGAATGAACAGTCAAAGATTGATTCAGAGTTGCGTTTCGATTCGCTGCCGACACATACAACACTATTTATATATGTTCGTCAAGTATACAGCACTGGTTTTGGAAATGTATTTTTGGTTATGACGTAAATATTACGCAGTCTATATTTTTGTTGTATGAATTTAACAGCAAAGCGGTTGCTAATTTTTTACACATCTGTTCACATGCTGCGCACAAATACTGCACCGACTGAACTATTCCTACAAAAGAGATCGGCAAGCAGTATCTCATAAAACAATTAATTTTTACGTACCATGTATACAAGTTTATTATAGATATTGATGACTTATAACACATGCTTTTACTGAAAAACCTCAGATACAGCGAGTATGCAATGGTTGTAATAAATAATCAGTAAGGTTTTTCAATACAGCTAAATAAAAAAATATAAAAAAAACATGCAGGCTGATGTTGGTTGTGTAATGACAGTTGCCTTTTACTTTTTTCATCACCACCAAATAACAATTTTTAAAATTTATTTTTATTATTAAAATATAATGACTGATAGCCCTATTTCATCAGTAAAAACCAAATAGAGTTGTTTATTTTTTAGTTTCAAACTCAATTGGATAAAATAAATAATTTTATTCATGCAAACATTTTATAATTGTTAAAAAAAAATAAAAAATTTTTTGTTTTGTGATATTTATTAGGAAAGTTTAAACGATAAAATACGGTAACGATGTTTCTTTGTTCCATTTTCGTTATTGTTATATTTCAATTGCATATTCTTGTGTAAGTATTATGCACTCATAAACTTCAACAATGTAAAATTCTAATGGATTTACTCAAAAGGTTTTTTTTTTCCTATTCATCAGATCCTTTGCAAAACTGTCTGCAAATGGAAATCCACAAGCTTTGTTTTTTGATACTTTTGTGGAATTCTTCCAAGGCATTTTTCCTAAAACTCTGTATGCTTCTCCACATCTTATATGAAGGGTTCTTAATTTGAAAACATCGTCAATCTCACAGCTACGGCAAATAACCGCGTGTGTGCATTGGCCGATTGTCAGCATAGTACTACAAAGCGGCGACGCAGTGGCACCGGAGATACATGTGCACCGTCACTGCTTCATCTCAGCTAGCCAACGATGCTGTTGTGTACCAAGCAGAGGTAGTTGTAACGGTACAGAGTGATTCACAGCAACCGAGCTGTGCAGGATTACCTGAGAAGTGACCTTTATGACGCGTCACTTGGGCTTTGCCTGCTCTACCTGGACGTTTTTCTGGTCGATGCAGCATCATTCCAAAGCTAATGTTATTTTATTTTTTTTAATATTCATACAACCTATATACAACAATTTATAGTGTTATTTTTACGTTATAGGGTTGCATGTTATAAGGGGTGGGGGGGAGGCACCCCTGCAGTTTGGATATTTTTTTTATATCCCAATTATATAGAAAATATTGCTTATTTGTTGGTGTGAATTTCCCATAGATAATTACAGCGAAGATCTTATAGGTTAGAAGGGAGTGAGAGTCCTGGACTTATGTAGATCTTATAGTGGCACCAATGAGGAAGAAGTAAGGTGAAGCTGGAACAGCGACCAAATGCAATTGTGTGAGGAACTGGAGTATCCGTCATATGTCGTAGACCAACGGCAACATCCACCAAATTTTTCACGTGTGAAAAATTTGAGGTGACCTGGCCGGAAATTGATTGTCTTGGTGGAAGGCATGCGCTGTGAGTCGCTACCGCCGCAGTTTTTTTCGTTAAAAAGATTGCAGAGGAACACTCTTTCTATTAAAATAGTCTTTTCAAGATTTTTGTAGCGATTCACTTATAAATAACTGCCTCTTAAATTTATTACACCCTTTAATAGCCAACTGTTATCCTATATACAAATTAAAATTACAAAATGTAGTATTAATGATTTTCTTACATGATGGCACCCGAAAAAGAGCACAAAAACACTATCACGTTATTATTAAAGCAGGGCCATTTTGGTCGTCTTGTTGGATATCTCATCCTATGGACTTCCAGAAAAGTTTCATAGCCTTTTCTTGAATGCTGTATAATGACATAAAATATGAATATCATAGACTATGAAAGAAAGCCCTAGAATAGAATAAAATGTGTGGCGTATTTCGTATTAGTTATTTAAATTAGTAGGAAAACACAATTTTATATTTATCAGAAATTTGTTGTGTTTGTTACAGCTTGATAAATGGAAATTAAGTAAAATGCATATGATTATGTACTAAGAGTATTTTCTGTACGCTGTTGATCTTTCATGATTGAATATTGGCGTGTCCGTAAAAGTTGTAAAGTTTTTTAAATGTAAAAGAAAAAAAAAACGGTAAGGATAATTTTGGGAAATACGAAAAATATTGTCTGTAAATAAAGTCAGTATTTCTGTAAATAAAGTCAGTCAGTATTCATCAAGGTAAAATGAACGAAAAATATTTTTTGATTGATTATATTGGCCACGAGTATTGCTTTTGGCTCTACAAATTTCAACAAAAGTGTGCTATTTATGGGTGTTAACTTCAAAAAATTACAAGACAAAACAAGAAATAGTGGCAATAGTTGAACAATTATAAAATGTAGCTAATGTACAAGTAAGAGCACATTTTCTAGAATAATTTAATGAGCACAGAACAATGTGGTGCAGCTTTAAAAACACTGTACTCGCATTTGGGAGGATCCGGGTTCGAGTCCCGGGCCTGTCACCCAGATTTCTGTTTTCCATTGTTTTCTGGAATCACTCCAGGCAAATGTAACGAATCCTTGCTTGGAACCAAGGCTGATTTCTTATCCCATCTCCAATAGTGTGTGTGTGTTTCTATCTCTAATGTCTATCATCAATAAGTAAAGTTAAATAATTAAATACATTAATAAATAGATAAACATAGACTTCGCAATGTAAAACAGCTTTGATGTAATGAATTTACTTGTGATTGTATTCTCAGAGGTCATCTTTCTAAATATATATATATGTATTATATAAATTAAAATGTAAGTAGAAATTTGAAATCCATCAATGTCGATGTGTACTGAAAACTATGTTAATAAATAAACAGTGAAATGCTAAGATGCTAGGGACATCTAAACTATGAAATATTTTAATCCAAATTTCGAAGAACACTGCTCATAATAATGTAACGCCAATAGATTTCCCACTATGATCTAAGGCAGTGTTACAATTGGCACTTTTTGTTAACAAAATAGTCATGTGACCCAATGCTGTGTACAAAATCTGTGACATATTTTTGCAATTTGCGTTTTGCATTTCATCAACTTCAAAACTGCGCCTTGTTAGTTTTCCATGCAAGGGTGTTTTAATATGTTAATACATTTAAGCTATTATGATAAATAAACATGTATCACAGTCATTATGAAGAAAGTTGTTATATATTTATGTAAAATCACTTTATTCCTATTTTTTAATAATATTTTTAACGTGTCACTTATTTTAGATTTGCTTATTTCAAACGAAACAGTTCCATAAAATGTTCACACAAAAATATGAATTTTTTAAGGATTATATATATTTTTAATTTTATACTTATGCTTTTACACTTATATATAAAATGTTAATTCAAATAGCAGCATTGCATTCTCAACAGGCGAATGTCGATGTATTACATCTGAAATCTTACAAAATACGAAACGCGAAATTCTTCCAAACCAATTGGAACACTGCCTCAGTCACTAATCTAACTAATACATGTAATGTAACAAATTTCTGTTTGACATTTGGCTTCCCCTTCCCACATTTATTTTATTGTATGTAACTTAGGTTGCAATATTATTGCACGAGTTACTTTTGGCCGTAATCTTCCAGCATATTGATAATGCTTCGCTGGGGGAAAAGATTACTGCGAGAAAACCCACCGGGCAATGGCAACATCCACCAGATTTTTCACATGCGAAAATCCGCGTTTCAGATCGCGCTGGTGGAAGACGAGCGATCCGACTACTACATTATGTGGCTCGTGTAATGGAAAGTCCAGAACTTAATTAAGGAGATATGAAATTGTAAAATGAAATTACTTTTTCTCAGAATACATATCACAATTCATATTATTTAAAAGTGTTTTATATATTAATAAACTTTTATAATGATAACAAAGACCTATAATATTTGTACTCCTTCTTATGTAATAATCTGACATCACATTACGTTATCAAACACAAATAATACGGGCGGGCCAATCGTTTAGTTTGAATGACAAAAGACGAGTTCCAATCCGTCAATTTGGGGATTTAGGGTTTAGGAATTAAGGGTGGATGAATTTGAATGCCACAACACTACATGCGACTGAGTTGGAAACTACAGGTTTGCGATTGTACATTCTTATTTTTCCGTAGAAAAAATTAATTTTTTTATTTCTTTGTTGCTCTCTGTAATTAAAATTTTATTTAAAACTATATCTAGTCGTCTTTTTTGGCTTTGGAAATATGGCATAAGAATCTTATTAACGTATTACTTGCGCACAAAATTATGTTGGGATTCCTTAATTACCATTATTACCGTGCACTTTATTAAATATGGCAGAGACTTCTATTGGATTTCAGCAGAAACGCACCATACATGTGATGTGTTAATAAACAACAGAAGACGACTTTGCGAGTTATTAAATATTTTAGTGTTGCTACTCCACCTCAGTAAACTTCGACCGTAAATCATAAAATATTTAGGGCTTAAACTTGGTCAAGCGGTTAATTTTTAACTTCAACCTAAATAGCGAGCTCTTATCGGTTTAGAACACTGCTAGTGTCTAAGAGATGTGCAGTATACGCAAAAAAAGTGCGTAGATGAAGCTGAAATATTCCTTGCAAAATACAGATGCTTGCTCTGTGAGTATACATTACACATACATGTCGTATGTATATATAATATGTACATACATATAAAACACACACTCCATTACAACTCAAGCTGGAAAAAATGACTTCTCTTGCAAATAATGCAGTTTGAATCTATTTAGCACAGTTGTGTGCAGAACGTTTTAAAAACTGGTAACAATTGTTTCATATAACTTTAAGATAACTAGGTTATAACGTGCTGAATTTTAGGTGAGACAGCAGTTCGGTGTGTTGACCAAAATAAATTACACAATATTTTAGCCAGTGTAGAAAATGAGAACAATAATATTGTCATTTGAATTTATGTACCCAATTATTAAAAACTGGCAAATTTTTTATGCACTGATTATTTTATAATGGGAGATTTGTGGTGTAAAAGTGTGTACTAAATTAGAACGGGGAAGGTGGGGCGAAGGTCATCGTGTTGTGTGTCATCGCAGAGTGTAAGTAGGCTCTTAGCTCCACGCTGTCCGCTTCCAACCTTACTCCCCCCAAGACGTCTTCCTCAACGGGACTATGTTACCTGGAAAACAGACAGGTGCATTCCAAGAATGGCGATTGTGTTTTGTTACTTATACTTGTCGCTGGTATCGCCATCTTTCGACGGACAGCTGAACAAACAAGAGAACTTNCTGGTATCGGCGTCTTTTGACGGACAGCTAAACAAGCCATAGAACTTTGAAGCTTTGTTTCTAATGTCCACCAACAGGTGCGACACCAATTCTACCTGCTGGCCGCCAAGGATACCAGGCCCTTAAGGACAAGCTCCATAGTTCCGGCCGCTAGTGTTGGGAAAGAAGGCAAGGGCATCAGGTTCCTCATGTTCTCAACAGATAGCAGCGCTGGTGAGGATTGCTCTGTTCCATGTGGAAGGAGGGAGCATCCATGGGTGACTTGAGTCCAGCTAGCTGAGTGGTGGTGTGAGGGTACAAGACAAAGGTTGTTTCCCCCAGCAGGGTACTGAGACTGGATTCGGTGGTTTGCACTGCCCCCGGGTTTATGATCCAAATGCTTGCCTGCTTTTTCCCTTCCCATGTCACAAGATTTTTCATCCCAGATCCTCTGAATGTCATTTAGCCTACTATGGCATGATGTGGCTGTTTTGCGTAGTAGTGGAATGTATAGAGTACCGGGGACAGGGACATTATGGTAATGAATACTGAACAATGGCGAGTTGAAAGTAATGGAAATGAGTGCAAGTATAAGTAATGTAAAACACGAAACGTCGTTTCTATAATTGTATATTTGTTATGACTTCTCTTTCACCTATTCTTTATATAATTACTCATGAAAGCAATATATGTTTGAAAAGCATTTCCATTAGGGATGGGTCGGTTCGGTTCTTCAGTTCCAATTTATACCAGTTGTTGAGGTTGGACTGCGAACTGGTTTTAGGTTAACTACTCGGTTCTCGTTTGTACACAGCAATGGCAAAACTCTGTTGTTACAAAAATAACTCGGTATTTACTCATGTATAGCGTCGCGCGCCCTTTTTATCCAAAATAAAGGAAAAAAATTTTGGGGTGCTTGCTATACATGAAAAAAAAATTAAGGAGTGGTAGTTATAAATTGTTTGGAGGGAAGTGTAGGGGAAAAGTCTGTTATCTCATCTCTCTCTCTTACATCAACACTCCTCTCCCTTCACTCTCTCTTTATCTCTCAGTGCTCCCCCATAAACAACACTGCTAGCCCATCAATACATTCCTCCAAGCCTTCTTTGTTTCTTTGAATTGAAGGAGGGGGAAGAGAGGAAAAAGAGACTTTTTTAGAGGTGTCACATTTCAGCATGGCAAANCTGCAAAAAAAAAAAACCAGCATGTCACTGCATAAAAGATGCAAAAAAAAAAGGAAGCTGGCCACCCAGTCACCATTAAAAAAGCAAAAAAAGATAAGGAATCTGGCTGCCCATAACTGTTGTTGGCCCTCTTTTAAGGAGACCATAGTGTAATGTGGCACACTCAGAGTTATAGCCGCTCACAGTTATAGCTGGCTTTAAGTTGCCACTCTGCTATAACTTACCACTCGACTAGCTCAAGACAGAGTAACACGAAACTCTGTAAAATGGATGCCAATTAAATATGAAATAAAGTCAAGTTCCGGTGTCTTTGTTCTATACTTTTATTTACCAGTTAAGTGACACAGTTCACATACAAAGTTCAGAGTATGAACAGGTTTCAGAAAACCAGACAAATGCAGGACNCAAAGTTCAGAGTATGAACAGGTTTCAGAAAACCAGACAAATGCAGGACAGCGCCACAGTCGTTTACAAATTATTTCATTTCTTAAAAACTTGTATCGCAAGAAGAATAAATGCAACGACCTCCCACACCGGCGGAGAAATAATCTAGCAAGTTCAAGTTTGCCGGTGTGGGGGTTAGCGCCACGCCCGACNACATTCCAGCAAAAAAAAAACCAGCATGTTACTGCATAAAAGATGCAAAAAAAAAAAAGGAAGCTGGCCACCCAGTCACCATAAAAGAAGCAAAAAAAGATGCGGAATCCGGCTGCCCATAACTGTTGTTGGTCCTCTTTTAAGGAGACCATAGTGTAATGTGGCACGCTCAGAGTTATAGCCGCTCACAGTTATAGCGGGCTTTAAGTTGCCACTCGGCTGTAACTTACCACTCGACTAGCTCAAGACAGAGTAACACGAGACTCTGTAAGATGGACGCCAATTAAATATGAAATAAAGTCAAGTTCCGGTGTCTTTGTTCTATACTTTTATTTACCAGTTAAGTGACACAGTTCACATACGAAGTTCAGAGTACGAACAGGTTTCAGAAAACCAGACAAATGCAGGACAGCGCCACAGTCGTTTACAAATTATTTCATTTCTTAAAAACTTGTATCGCAAGAAGAATAAATGCAACGACCTCCCACACCGGCGGAGAAATAATCTAGCAAGTTCAAGTTTGCAGGTGTGGGGGTTAGCGCCACGCCCGACGTGGCCTAGGCGAGCACTAGTTGACGACTGCTTCAGACGACTGACTTGATTCAACTGCTCGATATCAACTGACTTCAATGGCGACAGGCACACGTGTACTTGTGCTGCCTATCACCCCCCTAACCTGAGATAATGGCCTGGCGTCGGCTACCACGCACGCTCTCCACACGTTATCGAAACTGCGTCGTACAAACTTGTCGACGCATTCTGAAAAAAGTTAGTCTAATGCTGACGCTTAACAAAAACTAAAACTTTCGAAAAGATAACCGGACGCCTGATAAACGTTAAACGGCATACGTATGCCCGATAAACAAACTATCACGGTAACCAAACCACACTGCTTTTAATTTCAAACCAGATAAAAATATTATGAAGCTTAGAAAAACGAAAGAAAATGAAACAAGTGTCCCGAAAATTAGTAATACTGCGTCATTACAATATGTTACAATGAGCATGCCACGAGTTATTTAATTAAAGTATTTTCCGAACATATCACAATCATCACATATTAATGTAAAAAAAGAATAACTTGTTACATATTTCCTAACCTAAAATAAATTTAATATAAGTTTATCTGTATACATTAAAACTTATCTTTACACTTTGTTATTGTTCAATTCTTCCATAGGTTAAATAAAACATTTAATGAATTTTACCTGCATTGGTTTAATAAAGTTGCAAGCAAAAGGCAAGTATTCAAAATATAACCTAATACTAGAACCAATATTTAAATTGTAGAATCGGTACCGGTACCGGAACCGGAACCGATATTTTTTGTTATTCGACCCATCCCCAATTTTGATATAATTTGTTACATGAAGGTAAGGATCTAATTACATTCAAACATATTTTTACATTTTCAGGTACGTATATGTACACAAATACATTTCAGTCTACATGTTTTTACAAAAGTACCTTTTTCTTTTGAAACATTACATGCAATTTGGCGATTTAGTTACAACTAAATGAAATACTGTTTATTTCAAATAGATTGATGAATATTTTTTCTTGTTTCTCTAATCTTATGTAGTATTATTATGTATTTTAAGTAGTAAAGACAATTTACGTTTATTTTACCCTACTGCTTACGCGCCGGGCCAGATTTATATACCTTGTTACCCTAGGCAGAATGATTGCAACCCCCTCCCCTCCATGGCAAAATCTCTTTTCCATAATACTAAAATGTGCAAAAATTTATAATGAAATAATTGTAACACTACAAGAAAAAACAGAACCATTGTAATACATGCATGGCATCTTAATTTACACGTCACATTTTCTTCTGTGCTACTAATACTAGCCTCTGTGCATTTTTGTATGTTTCTATTAAGATTCAATATTTTTTTTAAAATATGCTCCCCTTTGTAGAGTTGAATGTATGCAAGTTACTTTTGTGAAAATTCTCCCAGTCCACCCCGCCCATGCTGAAGCTGCCGCCCTAGGCAACTGCCTGGATTGCCTAGGCGTAAATCTAGCCCTGCATATGAGTAAACATGATTTATTGGAGGATTAAAATGTTTGAATTGTTACTGTTGGATGGTAAGTTTACACTATTTCTACTCACCATGCTTTTTACTACTGTATAACCAGCCATATTATGCAAAATTTAATTTTGTTTTACCGTAATCTGCTTTACAGAAAATCGTTGTCTTGACATAAAACTACAGACTTCAGATTTACGTAAATAGAATGCGTAAGACTTCGCCTTATAGTAACTGTTAGTATGCTCCTTTTGTAGTCAATATATCGCAGGTATATGAAACAATGTGGCCCAGCCTAATATGAAGTAACGTGTCTGAATGAATACAAGTTTATTATATCAACATTGAAATTGCCATTACATATAACAATACATAATTTTTTTTAATCAGTACACACTAACCCTTGATGTAAGTATGTAACTAAATTAATATTTAAACTTATTAAAACTGTTGTATAGTGACGAAGAACACAAAGTGGTATAACTGGAAATTGCCTCTCTGTCTTTATGAGTTCCATGCAACAGCTTTCAAAGCTATGCTCGGCTTGTAAATCTTTTAAACGTATTGAACAAATTTGTAATTTCTCTTTTATTTTGCTGTTTGAGGCAGACACCTGAAAAATTATGTAATACATGTATGTCAAATGAACTACTCAACTTATTCTCACCAAACTTGGTACACTAGTAGTGAATGCTAAGGATTGTTAATAAAATTGTAACTAAGCAAATCGTTATTTTCAAAATTACAACTGTAATAAGATTCTTGAGGAGTATTTGTCTTAAATTTGGAAAAAGTAAACTCATATGAATTTGGCAAAATTATCAGTAACCAATAATTTTTTTAGGCAGGCAGTGTCGCTTTTGAAGGTCACCAAATTTCACATACGAGTAATGCAATTTTTGTGTTTTGGAAAGGGTTGAAATTTTAGCTTTATTTTATGCCTTTTGATAAAATTGACGAATTATTTGCAGAGTATCTATTCAGTTAATAACTTCTCACTCCATTGGCTTTTCAAAGTAACAAGCCGTTTATTCAGAAGGGTATAACTCTTCCTCTCTCAGAAATATTATTTTGTGTTTTACGACCTCATCCTACTAACTTTGGTATCTGTACACATAATTCTTAACACACAGAGCAACAAATATCAGTATTCTCCAAAATAATAACTCTAAAAATTGTGGTCCGAATTATGAATGAAATTATTCACTGTGCCTAAATGAGTCTCTGCTCTGTAGTAAATGAAAAAAAAACTTTTCTTTCTAAGCAAAGGATTGGGGTACAACTTCTTTTCTGT
>NQII01007990.1:0-81024 GCA_002778355.1 Clitarchus hookeri | reverse complement strand
TGGGACTGGTTGGTTCTGTAAGGGGCTAACATCACATGAATTTGAAGGGACAGGTGTATTGGTTAGTGTGACTGATGTTGACGGTTGGCAGGATGTTGGTGTTACTGGATTTGATTGGTTGGGAGGAACTGTATAATATACATCAAATGTGTATTTTCATTCAGGAAACAGACACATAACCTCCAAACATATAACAAAAAAAAAAATCGAACAAAAATTCCCATGAAATCATTTACAACTAACTGTATAGATAAGAAACTTGGTTACATTANGGGACTGGTTGGTTCTGTAAGGGGCTAACATCACATGAATTTGAAGGGACAGGTGTATTGGTTAGTGTGACTGATGTTGACGGTTGGCAGGATGTTGGTGTTACTGGATTTGATTGGTTGGGAGGAACTTCGTTTTCTTCTTGGGAACCAGAAGTTTCTTCACACTGGTCAGAGGAAATGTCACTAAGGGACNAACTTCGTTTTCTTCTTGGGAACCAGAAGTTTCTTCACACTGGTCAGAGGAAATGTCACTAAGGGACTGCAAATTTTCGTAGCTATCTCCATAAAGTGGCTGAACTTCTTGTATTGCTTCAGAAATAAATTCAGCCTCATTGGACATGTGTCTATTCATTGGATAGATCCTTGTTACTTTAAAGGTATTCGCTGCAATTGCTGCTGTTTGTCATTTAATTTAGGATTGCCCAAAAAGATCCATGACGTCGTGGTTAGCGACAGCACGGTTGTTTGTTAGCAGAAACTGGCGCACTGCCTCGCTGTAATAAGTATTCAGTGGTGATAAAAATGTTTTATCCAATGGCTGCATTTTGTGTGCCGAGACACATTGTTTTCCCGTGCCTTGTCTATAACATCGATTTTTCATGTATGGCTGTAATGCCCATCGAGAATTAGCAATACAGGCGAGTCTTAAGTCGGGTTGGCAGTTGCAACAAAATGCTGGGACCATGATGTAAACAAATGTAAACAAATAATGATGTCAAGTAGACAGTATTGTCTCTTAAAAGGTTTTGTATTACATTTCTCAGACAAATAATATATTAAACCGTTTGGTTTGAATGCAGCACTATTCAAAATACCTTTGTAGTAAAAATTAGTTTCCCTGCAATTTAAAGCAATTGGTCAACAAAAAGAAATGTTATGTATATTTTTAATTTTTAAAAAATGTTCATTGGCTATTATTTATAGTTATAATTTATGCACAATAGTTTGCACAAAGCATAATTTGTTAAATAAAATTTTCTGATTTTTTTAATTAATTGCAATATATTTAACTTTATTCTTTTTATTTATTAGATTATATATTTTTATTTTCAGTGAACAACTTTGCTTAAAATATAGAATTATTTTACATCCTTAAAATTACATTAAAATTAATTGTTGATTGCAACTTATCTCTTACATATATAAAACAAACATTCGTATTATTTAGGTTTTGTCAGTTAAATTTCCTAAGGGTATATGTTTGTGTGTTGACTTGTTACAGGTGGATTGGATATAAAATGACGATTACATCTATTTTATTGCATGAGGAGCTTCGAGTGAAGGGTTTTGGCCTAACGTCTCGTTGACATCTGTCAAGTGACAGATTTATGTGATCTTTTGAAATTATTTCTTGTAAATTTAATTTCGTGGACATGTTTTATTTGTAATCGGAGTGTATTTTAAGAGTAAAACAAATTTTTCTTTCTTGATCCAAGCCAAATACACTTTCTTAACCAATACCTGTATTAATGGAAGATTGGGTGAGGAGGGGAGTATATATTATTGTTTTACAATGCAATGCAATGCAATGGACTGCTTGCTTGATACACATTTGTTGTGATTTGCTCTCGCACACAGGCAAAAGCCACATCAAGAAGGCCATGATGTTTTAGAATTTAACAACAGTGCATAGTGAATACAAAATGCATGATTTCCCTGATAAGAAAGTTGGCATGTGCATGCTACTCACCTTAACTCTAGAAAGTTAGTGAATAGGCTCCCTGTTCCATTTACAAAACTCTGATCAAGTGCAGACATAATTATGTTGGTTAGGTTGACAGGCTGTGGAAAATGTGCCATCAAACAATTGTTTTATGCAGAAATGAAGCATATTGCAACAAATGTTTTTCCCCCACAAGTAACTTTGTCTTACATTTAACAAAATAAATCATCTGTTTTGTATCCTAGTTGTCATATGTATTGTGAATGGCATATAATGCCATGGAAACATTGTAAACCACTTTCAAAAATGTCACAAAGTGTGTGCGCTGGTGATATTTGCTATAAACATACTTCTCGAAATATGACCCTTCTTATTCGCACGAAAATGTTAGTTTACCTCTACTTAATGTGGTAGCATATCAATATGTTTACTCTCTACAAGTTTGAGCTTTAATTCTGTACATTTTTTTCAGGGCTTTGATAAAGGGCAGTGAAAAAATTCTACAATGAATTTTAGTTGTCCAGAATATATTTCACAGTTTTCTACTGGCTTGGTTTTATTGAAGCATGTTCATTCTAGCCATGGAAATGGTTACAAAGTTTACAAGTGTACTGAACCATCTTGTGAGTGGCTCTTCAAATTTTTTTCAGCAGCATACAAACCCATTTTCCAAATTCATTTTTAAAAAATCAGACCCCCAAAAGTAAATTTTGATTTGGAGTGTCCAAAATGTCACATCAGCATTGTTTTGACAGAAGATCTGTTCTGTCTCACTGTGGAACACACATTATAGTATATGGTAGCAGCGAATGTCCAATTTTTGGTTGTTACAAATAATTTGCAAAGTACACGTATTTGAGGACACATTTACTACATAGACATGATGGTTGGGATTAAAGATTTGAAAGCTTCGTACAACAAAACAGCTCAGACAGGTGATTAGTGTGTTGCAGATACTTCAGCGTTAGGTGCAGTTGGAAGTGCAATGTATACCGGTAACAATGAAAGGAGAAGTGAAAATGTGGAAAAATAGTTTTTCTTGTGAGCACAAAATTATCTTGCAAGTTTGCATCTAAAAATGGAGTCACAACTTTACATGGCAAATAAGCCTGTAACAAACTTGTTTGAGGAAATGCTTCTTTTGCTTGAAATAAATACTCACATCACAATATTAATTTTACAGTCAGTGTCATCTTCTGGAGAACTTGAACAGTCAGAAACAGACATCCTGAAAAAAGTGAAATCTTTTAAAACTCCATTACAGTCTTTACTAGAACCCAAGGGCAGAATGTCAACAACCCATAAACGTAAAAGGTTCCTGCAAGAAAATTTCTCTCAGTACTCTATTCTACATATTCAACAAATTATTGGTATTTCAAATGGGAGGGAATATAAATTCCACTTCAAAAAATGCTTAATAATGCAGATATTTTGAATGGCATTTTACTGTAAACCTTGTGATACATGACTATTCTGATGGGTCTATATGCAAGTCATCTGAATTTTTCTGTGATCGTCTCACATTAAAAGTAAATTTTAACTTGGTAATTATGCAGTTTAGGGGCTTTTCTGAACGATAGTTCCTAGACCAACAAAAGTAGCATTAATGGGTTCTGCACAGCTAACCATGTTCATATTTAAGAGGACGTAAAATAAACATAACTAGAACGTATCAAATAAAATAGTTAAAAGTACGAGCAGACCACCGCTTGTTTATGCCGGATGCCATGATCTTAGGTAACATCATGATTCCAGCCGTCAACTTATTGGCTTGTGTTGAAAACGTCATGATACCTGCCATCACCTTATTGGTTTGTGGGAATTTTTGTACAGCTGTTGAGCTTAGTAGCTGTTGAGTCGTTGCTGGGGTGACTTGTGGCGTCCTAATCCAATGGATTTAAAAACAGAGAAAGGAAGTTCGAGTGTTTCTGGGCGTTATATTAGCCTATGAACCAGTGCTTCTGTGCATTATATTTGCCTATGAACAACAAGTGCTTCAGTGTTTAATATTCGCGTATGAGGTGTTGTAGTAGATTATGGTATTTCGTAGAGTGAGGTAAGGTTTGAATTGGCCGAAGACCCGCCGCCTACCTAGGTTAGTTAATTGATATTCTTCTGTTGTGTTTTAGGGTTCCTTTAAATCCCTAAAATCGTAGATTTTACTAAATTCTTAGATTAGTTTAAAACCCTAAAATCCGAGGTTAGTTAAAAACCCTACAATGCTAGGTTATATGAACACCCTACAATCTTAGGTTAGTTTAAAACCCTACAATACTACGTTAGTTAAAAACCCTACAAACCTAGGCTAGATTAACACCATACAATCCTAGGTTAGTAAAAAGCCCCTACAATCTGAGGTTAGTTTATAACCCTACAAACCAAGGTTAGTGTAACACCCTAAAATCCTAGGTTATATAAAAACCCCACAAACCTAGGTTAGTTTTTTAATGTAAAATAGTGTTTGACTTATCGTGGAGTTAGGTTCTGTTAAGTAATGTGGGCACATATTATGAAATTAGTCATATGTTAATTACCCTAGTATATTCGTGTTCTGAGTAATTAGCAGAGTGGAAATTACCAATTTTCGGGTTTTTTTTAAAACATAAAAGCCCCTAAACTGCATAATTACCTTGGGGCACCAAAAATGCAAAGTAAGGGAATACAATTTAAAACAGCATTATTTCGATATAATAATGATAAAAAAGAGTATTTCCTAAATAAACATCAATCTGACTTGGTAGTGTAAAGGGTAAGTAAGGCAACGGCCCCAGAGAGAAGAAGTAAAGGCATGTGAGTTCAATCCCAGTTCTACTCCAAATGTTTTTAACTTTACACCTTTTTTTTAGATATGGTAAATTGCGCAGTATAAATAGTAAACCATCGTAAATATGTTTATTTCTCGTAATTATTTGGCAAAATTCAATAAAAACCATATTTAATTCGCTACTGCTGTTGGCNTTGCTAATGCTATTGGCCGTCCTTATTCAATCAGTGAAATTGTTTCACGTCACTAATTCAATCAGTGAAACTTCAACCGATAGCAAAAATGTGTATCGTCTGCAAAAAAAGTTGTCAGAATAATTTTCTGCAAAATAAATCTGTTTTATGTAGGACCCTTTTCAAAAATTCCACAATTTGACCACAAGCATTATATACCAACTTGGTTACATCACAGAAATACATAAGTAAGATATAACTGTGTGCCAGTGTTTCCTTTTTCGTTTTCTTTATTTTGCTCCTATGCAGATTATATTGCTAACCTATTTGAATATTTCAGCGTTCTTGTTTGTATCACTTATAACTTAACATGGCCGACATTTTTATATGTTAAGTATATATATNGACCGACATTTTTATATGTTAAGTATATATATGTATAGGCCTACTGTTAAATGTGTTATGGACGCAATTAACTGTACCAGAAAAAATACATGCAATATATTTTGCTACTTAAGNGGCCTACTGTTAAATGTGTTATGGACGCAATTAACTGTACCAGAAAAAATACATGCAATATATTTTGCTACTTAAGTATACAGATTTTATGCAATACATAATTATATTAACAGAAAATATTCATCATGACTAAGATTACCAGTCATATTGAAATGTAATTAATTTTGCTCAATTAGTCACGTCGCTTTTGCCGTACTATTGTGATCCCAGAATAAGGTTGGCCTCATAAAGAAACCGAATTACTTATTTTTCGCTATTAATTGTGTGATTAGGGTTATGAAATGNAGAATAAGGTTGGCCTCATAAAGAAACCGAATTACTTATTTTTCGCTATTAATTGTGTGATTAGGGTTATGAAATGCATTACTGTAATAAGTCTTCAGTAGCGATAAAAAAGTTTTATCAATTGGCTGCATTTTAATTGTCCAGTGTGGAGGCAGTGAGACAATGGCCACGTTGTTTTCCCGTACCTTGTCTATAACATCNGCTGCATTTTAATTGTCCAGTGTGGAGGCAGTGAGACAATGGCCACGTTGTTTTCCCGTACCTTGTCTATAACATCGATGTTTCGTGTATGGCTGTAATGCCCATCCAGAATCTGCAATACAGGCGAGTCTTTAGTCGGGTTGGTAGTTGCAACAAAATGCAGGAACCATGCTGTAAACAAATGTGGCTGGATCCAACCATAAGGGTCACAATGAAACAGTGTTCCCGGAGGAGCTCCTTTTGTCAATAGCGCACTCAGGTTTTTTCGAGGGAAAACCACCATAGGGGGGACGTAGTTGCCACCTGCACTCATGCAAACTATCACAGTTATTAANGGGAAAACCACCATAGGGGGGACGTAGTTGCCACCTGCACTCATGCAAACTATCACAGTTATTAACGAGCCCCTCTAAGATGACTTTTGATTGCACGACAAGTCACTTTCATCTACGTTAAAAATCCTGGTTGGTCTATAATTATGCTTTTCAAAAAGGGCTTCAAGGAGATCAAAAAAATAATTAACATTTTCGTTGGTGAATCCAACTNTCTATAATTATGCTTTTCAAAAAGGGCTTCAAGGAGATCAAAAAAATAATTAACATTTTCGTTGGTGAATCCAACTGCCCTGGCATAGGAAGTACCAGTAGGGTTATGAAAGTAGAGCCGTTGTTTGTGCCTCTGCATAAACAGTTTGAGCCACTTCCTTCCTGCCATGTCATCTGCTTTGCTAAAGAGATGCCTGAGGTTATTTCTCTCGGCTAACTGAAATGCCATCCTTCTTAAATCTCCCTGGGTCAATCCAAACAAATTGGCTTCCATTGCCAGATAGTACTGCACAAGTTGCTCTTCTAACTCAGGAGTTACAACAGTCTGACGTCCCCACTTTGTGTTAGAAGCTTTATGAGGACCACCATACTTTTCGTTACTCAATCTCATTAATGTAGTTTTAGGAACAGAAAACTTTTTAGCTTGTTTTTCCCATCACATCTTTTTATCGCTCACTGCTCTTATAGCTTTTTCCAGCGAATCACTATTCCACTCTCTTCCCNTTTTTCCCATCACATCTTTTTATCGCTCACTGCTCTTATAGCTTTTTCCAGCGAATCACTATTCCACTCTCTTCCCTTCTGCACCTTCTTCGCCCCTTTCTTCTTAATTGTATTCATAGTTCGCCCCCTGAAAATGTAAGAAAATATACACACATGCTTGTGTTCATTTTGTTAAATAAAAAAACAGAGGGTCCGCCAGTGGCATGTGGTAACTTTTTGTGTGGGTCAGCTGTATCTCTTAACCTGAATGGTGACACTTTTCGTTTACTGCGTCATCCCAGGCTGCGTAAGCTGCGGGACTCGCACTAAAGGGTCCACCTGGCTGTTCGGATTTTGCGTGTTGGGTGCCTTAAAGTGTGGGTGCGATAAGATATGTAATTTATGCATTTCGCCTGCCTCGTCGCCTTTACACATAAGGCACTGAACTGNAAGTGTGGGTGCGATAAGATATGTAATTTATGCATTTCGCCTGCCTCGTCGCCTTTACACATAAGGCACTGAACTGAATTGTATTCTTTCTATCAGCAACTTGCCTCTGTGTGACTTTCAGCAGGGACTCTATGTTTGTAGTTGTCAACAGTCTAATAAAGAAAAAGGTGTTGTGCACATCCCACAACATTAGATATACATATCATGAACTAAATATTANGTCAACAGTCTAATAAAGAAAAAGGTGTTGTGCACATCCCACAACATTAGATATACATATCATGAACTAAATATTACCGCTAAAACGCCCATTTTAGGCATTTTAACTGCCCCATACTAGAATACGTCAAACTCTACCGAAGAGTAGTTAAGTGGTAGGTGAAATATCAAAAACCGGCTTTACCTTAATCATCACCCGTGATGGTATCA
This sequence comes from Clitarchus hookeri, assembly GCA_002778355.1. NCBI lineage: Eukaryota > Metazoa > Arthropoda > Insecta > Phasmatodea > Phasmatidae > Clitarchus > Clitarchus hookeri. Next base: position 73,240 of record NQII01007990.1, on the reverse strand, counting down.
AAATTCATATTTTAACCACAGATTATTTATGTCCTCTTCATGGAATCAGTAAAAGAATTACCATTGAGAGTCATACCTTTTTACACATTCAGCAGTCTAGTAGAACAACCCCAAAAAGTGGTGTTTGTCCTATTACCTTGCACAGAAATAAACGGCACACAGAGAGATCTCGAAGACAGCGGCTATCAAATCCAAAAAATTCATCAATTCAGAAAAAAATTGCCTACCTCAGATTACCTACAAACCCAGAAANCAGCGGCTATCAAATCCAAAAAATTCATCAATTCAGAAAAAAATTGCCTACCTCAGATTACCTACAAACCCAGAAAAGTATATTTTGCAGCCGCAATGTTTCTTCTGCGTCACGGCTACGCAATATGAAAATCTGCCGTCCCTAGACACAATCACAAGACTCAATATGAACGTGATACACCCTCGTGTCTACAGAAAACGGCCGCAATATGTTCCCCAATGTAAAAACTGCTTGGCATTCGGCTATGCATGCAGATACTCTCAATTGAAAAGAGTTTGCCCACACTGTACTGGGCAAAATCCCTTTCCATGTCCCAAGCACAGGGACGCCTTGATCTGTAATAACTGGCAAAGGCGAACTCTCGGGATCTTCCAAACTCTGCCTTAATTACCTAAAAACAGGTTTAAAAATGCCAAGTCCAGGCTGAAAATTTCAGGACACAACAACAACAAAAACAACAAACATCTAAGCNAGGTTTAAAAATGCCAAGTCCAGGCTGAAAATTTCAGGACACAACAACAACAAAAACAACAAACATCTAAGCCAGCCTCAGTGCCCGTCAGAAATTTGGCTCAATGCCAGAAAATCTCTGACGCAAAAAAAACATACCACAAAATCTCTCGTGCGCATAAGCGTCCTTAGAATTCAAACAACCGGCTACAGTCCCCACTCTANAAAAAACATACCACAAAATCTCTCGTGCGCATAAGCGTCCTTAGAATTCAAACAACCGGCTACAGTCCCCACTCTATCACCTTCCGAGCAGGAAACATGCAAACAGAACCCTGACAGCTCCACAACCCAATACTCAGCATCTCAGAGAGTGCCAGGAGAACTCGGAGAGTCACTCCAAGACATGAACTCGCAAATGTGGTTCTTGTTGGAGTCCAACTTCGCAGCCATCATGGCACTTTTCCATCCCTAAATGTCAAGTAGCCAATCTCTAACAAACACTCCGGAGAAATCCTGGCTCCTTTTAGAAGCATTTAGCCCTTTTTCAGAAACAAAATAATACTAATCTCTCCTTTTAATGTCGTTACGGAAACTCCTGAGTATTTAAACAATAACATAAACTCTGACGAGAGAAATATATGCTAATATTAACCGAAACAAACTGATCGCAGCACTTTCTGTTGAAATTAAAAAAAAACCTCTTGATGCACTTGGCAAACAAACTATTACAGAGTATATGAAAATAAGACACTTAAAGTATTGCTAGAAACAACAAATCCACAAGAAAACATTTTTGAAAGACTTCTTATATTAAAATAATACATTGCAAAATGTTTCAGATTTTCTAAATCAATTTAAACATTTAAATGGAACATAAATCTCAAATCAAAGAACTTTCCTCTTTTATAATATTACAAGAAGTCAACCCAGTTACATAACAACCCTAATTAATAAATTTTATATTTCCCGATACATTTCAAGTTTAAAACGTGTTCTATGTAAAAATAACTCAGTACTGCCATCTCTTGAGTGGCGGACGAAGTCCCGCCTTCCGCGAGTCCTCTCTGCCAATCAGAGACCTCCCACCCCTTCAAACAAAAAGTTATTATTCCTAGCTCGCTTTTAGAGCTTTATTTTACAAAACTAAGGCCTTTTTCGGCGAAATACTGTTCTGATTATTTAAATAAATGTTTAAAAATATTAAATAAGCGATCTCGGCGCTTTTATGCGCAATAAAACCGCTTAAAACAAAGTTTACAAAACCAACTTTTTATCATTCGTCAGAGTATCACGCACACACGAGAAAAAACGTAATAAAAACATATAACTTATAAAACAGAAACAACAAATTTTCCTTTAAAACTTTATATATTTATTCCATAAATTAATTTCAGTCAACGGCACCTTCCTGTCATTCTTTAAATACCAGTTACCCTCAATAACTGGTTGGGGAACAACTTAAATAATAAATATTAATACCTTTTTTCCAGACCACATCCTCACGATGTTGCGCGTTTAATTTTCCTAATTTTTGGCATTTAAAATCCACTTATCAAATATTAACAATACTTAACCACAAGCGAGTCCACTCGTGGTTTTGTTGATGGAAATTAAAAGCCCTGCAATCTTCAAGATCCCTGTTTTAAAGAACAACTAGGTGGGAGGTTGCTACTCCCGCCTACATCCTCCCTCCCCCCTTCAGGCAAATGACACAAGGATATTGGAAAACATTGCCAACCCGTCCACCGGGGAAACCTGGTGGAAAACGTAGCTGCGGCGGGCAACCGCCGCCAAACAGCTTGATATGGGGCAGTGGGCGGATGGGCTTGCCTTTCCTAACCCNGCGGGCAACCGCCGCCAAACAGCTTGATATGGGGCAGTGGGCGGATGGGCTTGCCTTTCCTAACCCACTGCAAAAAAAAATGATAACACCAATTGGGAGGTCAAAGGCACCTCACGGGGTTGGACTACCACCGCTCTGAGCTTCAGCAAAGATGAAAAGCGTTGGTGGTAACTAGGGCCTCACAAGTGCACACTTTACCGTGAACAGCCTATATCAAGAATAATTTTACTTGAGTTTGGAAACATACCACATAACATAAAAAGTCATAATTTTCTATAAATTGGACTACTGATAGATTAGTTAAAAAAAATTCTCTTGAAAAGATGTGTTCTTAACATAGCCAGCTAGTCATGAAAATGTATACACGTATAATATACATCAAATGTGTATTTTCATTCAGGAAACAGACACATAACCTCCAAACATATAACAAAAAAAAAANCGTATAATATACATCAAATGTGTATTTTCATTCAGGAAACAGACACATAACCTCCAAACATATAACAAAAAAAAAATCGAACAAAAATTCCCATGAAATCATTTACAACTAACTGTATAGATAAGAAACTTGGTTACATTANCAAAAAAAAAATCGAACAAAAATTCCCATGAAATCATTTACAACTAACTGTATAGATAAGAAACTTGGTTACATTATTGTGTTTCCATTTAAAAATCTACTTAATGAATGGCTTGAAAGTTGTATATTGATATAAACAAAATTGCAACCAAACGTGTAATTGGCCAAAAACATTGATGTCCAGTAATAGTAACATTTCACTTATAAAAGTAGACCTGGGGATCTATTCACTAACCTTTTAAGTTGACTTTAATGCACGAGTTGTTAAGAGCTTTCGTAGAGCAATTCAGTAAGCAGTCTAATGTTCTTACTTTGCACTGTATTGTTCTTAACGACTGGCATACAAGGTAGCGTTACTGCACTACTTTGTTTTTTACACTTGTAAAATTACTGATATTTCTAAAGAGTAGAGAATGAGGTAGTCACATATGGAAATTACAGAAATAAGTAGACAGGTTTTGAAAAGTAGTTAAAAAACAAATAATTATGTCAAGTAGACAGTATTGTCTCTTAAAGGGTTTTGTATTACATTTCTCAGACAAACAATATATTAAACCGTTTGGTTTGAATGCAGCACTATTCAAAATGTCTTTGTAGTAAAAATTAGTTTCCCTGCAATTTAAAGCAATTGGTCAACAAAAAGAAATGTTATGTATATTTTTAATNCTTTGTAGTAAAAATTAGTTTCCCTGCAATTTAAAGCAATTGGTCAACAAAAAGAAATGTTATGTATATTTTTAATTTTTAAAAAATGTTCATTGGCTATTATTTATAGTTATAATTTATGCACAATAGTTTGCACAAAGCATAATTTGTTAAATAAAATTTTCTGATTTTTTTAATTAATTGCAATATATTTNTATGCACAATAGTTTGCACAAAGCATAATTTGTTAAATAAAATTTTCTGATTTTTTTAATTAATTGCAATATATTTTACTTTATTCTTTTTATTTATTAGATTATATATTTTTATTTTCAGTGAACAACTTTGCTTAAAATATAGAATTATTTTACATCCTTAAAATAACATATAAATTAATTGTTGATTGCAACTTATCTCTTACATATATAAAACAAACATTCGTATTATTTAGGTTTTGTCAGTTANTAAATTAATTGTTGATTGCAACTTATCTCTTACATATATAAAACAAACATTCGTATTATTTAGGTTTTGTCAGTTAAATTTCCTAAGGGTATATGTTTGTGTGTTGACTTGTTACAGGTGGATTGGATATAAAATGACGATTACATCTATTTTATTGCATGAGGAGCTTCGAGCGAAGGGTTTTGGCCTAACGTTTCGTTGACATCTGTCAAGTGACAGATTTATGTGATCTTTTGAAATTATTTCTTGTAAATTTAATTTCGTGGACATGTTTTATTTGTAATCGGAGNTGACAGATTTATGTGATCTTTTGAAATTATTTCTTGTAAATTTAATTTCGTGGACATGTTTTATTTGTAATCGGAGAGTATTTTAAGAACAAAACAAATTTTTCTTTCTTGGTCCAAGCCAAATACACTTTCTTAACCAATACCTGTATTAATGGAAGATTGGGGGAGGAGGGGAGTATATATTATTGTTTTACAATGCAATGCAACGCAATGGACTGCTTGCTTGATACACATTTGTTGTGATTTGCTCTCGCACACAGGCAAAAGCCACATCAAGAAGGCNCGCAATGGACTGCTTGCTTGATACACATTTGTTGTGATTTGCTCTCGCACACAGGCAAAAGCCACATCAAGAAGGCCATGATGTTTTAGAATTTAACAACAGTGCATAGTGAATACAAAATGCATGATTTCCCTGATAAGAAAGTTGGCATGTGCATGCTACTCACCTTAACTCTAGAAAGTTAGTGAATAGGCTCCCTGTTCCATTTACAAAACTCTGATCAAGTGCAGACATAATTATGTTGGTTAGGTTGACAGGCTGTGGAAAATGTGCCATCAAACAATTGTTTTATGCAGAAATGAAGCATATTGCAACAAATGTTTTTCCCCCACAAGTAACTTTGTCTTACATTTAACAAAATAAATCATCTGTTTTGTATCCTAGTTGTCATATGTATTGTGAATGGCATATAATGCCATGGAAACATTGTAAACCACTTTCAAAAATGTCACAAAGTGTGTGCGCTGGTGATATTTGCTATAAACATACTTCTCGAAATATGACCCTTCTTATTCGCACGAAAATGTTAGTTTACCTCTACTTAATGTGGTAGCATATCAATATGTTTACTCTCTACAAGTTTGAGCTTTAATTCTGTACATTTTTTTCAGGGCTTTGATAAAGGGCAGTGAAAAAATTCTACAATGAATTTTAGTTGTCCAGAATATATTTCACAGTTTTCTACTGGCTTGGTTTTATTGAAGCATGTTCATTCTAGCCATGGAAATGGTTACAAAGTTTACAAGTGTACTGAACCATCTTGTGAGTGGCTCTTCAAATTTTTTTCAGCAGCATACAAACCCATTTTCCAAATTCATTTTTAAAAAATCAGACCCCCAAAAGTAAATTTTGATTTGGAGTGTCCAAAATGTCACATCAGCATTGTTTTGACAGAAGATCTGTTCTGTCTCACTGTGGAACACACATTATAGTATATGGTAGCAGCGAATGTCCAATTTTTGGTTGTTACAAATAATTTGCAAAGTACACGTATTTGAGGACACATTTACTACATAGACATGATGGTTGGGATTAAAGATTTGAAAGCTTCGTACAACAAAACAGCTCAGACAGGTGATTAGTGTGTTGCAGATACTTCAGCGTTAGGTGCAGTTGGAAGTGCAATGTATACCGGTAACAATGAAAGGAGAAGTGAAAATGTGGAAAAATAGTTTTTCTTGTGAGCACAAAATTATCTTGCAAGTTTGCATCTAAAAATGGAGTCACAACTTTACATGGCAAATAAGCCTGTAACAAACTTGTTTGAGGAAATGCTTCTTTTGCTTGAAATAAATACTCACATCACAATATTAATTTTACAGTCAGTGTCATCTTCTGGAGAACTTGAACAGTCAGAAACAGACATCCTGAAAAAAGTGAAATCTTTTAAAACTCCATTACAGTCTTTACTAGAACCCAAGGGCAGAATGTCAACAACCCATAAACGTAAAAGGTTCCTGCAAGAAAATTTCTCTCAGTACTCTATTCTACATATTCAACAAATTATTGGTATTTCAAATGGGAGGGAATATAAATTCCACTTCAAAAAATGCTTAATAATGCAGATATTTTGAATGGCATTTTACTGTAAACCTTGTGATACATGACTATTCTGATGGGTCTATATGCAAGTCATCTGAATTTTTCTGTGATCGTCTCACATTAAAAGTAAATTTTAACTTGGTAATTATGCAGTTTAGGGGCTTTTCTGAACGATAGTTCCTAGACCAACAAAAGTAGCATTAATGGGTTCTGCACAGCTAACCATGTTCATATTTAAGAGGACGTAAAATAAACATAACTAGAACGTATCAAATAAAATAGTTAAAAGTACGAGCAGACCACCGCTTGTTTATGCCGGATGCCATGATNACATAACTAGAACGTATCAAATAAAATAGTTAAAAGTACGAGCAGACCACCGCTTGTTTATGCCGGATGCCATGATTTTAGGTAACATCATGATTCCAGCCGTCAACTTATTGACTTGTGGTGAAAACGTCATGATACCTGCCATCACCTTATTGGTTTGTGGGAATTTTTGAACAGCTGTTGAGCTTAGTAGCTGTTGAGTCGTTGCTGGGGTGACTTGTGGCGTCCTAATCCAATGGATTTAAAAACAGAGAAAGGAAGTTCGAGTGTTTCTGGGCGTTATATTAGCCTATGAACCAGTGCTTCTGTGCATTATATTTGCCTATGAACAACAAGTGCTTCAGTGTTTAATATTCGCGTATGAGGTGTTGTAGTAGATTATGGTGTTTCGTAGAGTGAGGTAAGGTTTGAATTGGCCGAAGACCCGCCGCCTACCTAGGTTAGTTAATTGATATTCTTCTNGTTTCGTAGAGTGAGGTAAGGTTTGAATTGGCCGAAGACCCGCCGCCTACCTAGGTTAGTTAATTGATATTCTTCTGTTGTGTTTTAGGGTTCCTTTAAATCCCTAAAATCGTAGATTTTACTAAATTCTTAGATTAGTTTAAAACCCTAAAATCCGAGGTTAGTTAAAAACCCTACAATGCTAGGTTATATGAACACCCTACAATCTTAGGTTAGTTTAAAACCNAAAATCCGAGGTTAGTTAAAAACCCTACAATGCTAGGTTATATGAACACCCTACAATCTTAGGTTAGTTTAAAACCTTACAATACTAGGTTAGTTAAAAACCCTACAATCCTAGGTTAGATTAACACCATACAATCCTAGATTAGTAAAAAGCCCCTACAATCTCAGGTTAGTTTATAACCCTACAATCCAAGGTTAGTGTAACACCCTAAAATCCTAGGTTATATAAAAACCCCACAATCTTAGGTTAGTTTTTAAATGTAAAATAGTGTTTGACTTATCGTGGAGTTAGGTTCTGTTAAGTAATGTGGGCACATATTATGAAATTAGTCANAATGTAAAATAGTGTTTGACTTATCGTGGAGTTAGGTTCTGTTAAGTAATGTGGGCACATATTATGAAATTAGTCATATGTTAATTACCCTAGTATATTCGTGTTCTGAGTAATTAGCAGAGTGGAAATTACCAATTTTCGGGTTTTTTTTAAAACATAAAAGCCCCTAAACTGCATAATTACCTTGGGGCACCAAAAATGCAAAGTAAGGGAATACAATTTAAAACAGCATTATTTCGATATAATAATGATAAAAAAGANTTGGGGCACCAAAAATGCAAAGTAAGGGAATACAATTTAAAACAGCATTATTTCGATATAATAATGATAAAAAAGAGTATTTCCTAAATAAACATCAATCTGACTTGGTAGTGGAAAGGGTAAGTAAGGCAACGGCCCCAGAGAGAAGAAGTAAAGGCATGTGAGTTCAATCCCAGTTCTACTCCAAATNGAAAGGGTAAGTAAGGCAACGGCCCCAGAGAGAAGAAGTAAAGGCATGTGAGTTCAATCCCAGTTCTACTCCAAATGTTTTTAACTTTACACCTTTTTTTTAGATATGGTAAATTGCGCAGTATAAATAGTAAACCATCGTAAATATGTTTATTTCTCGTAATTATTTGGCAAAATTCAATAAAAACCATATTTAATTNATAAATAGTAAACCATCGTAAATATGTTTATTTCTCGTAATTATTTGGCAAAATTCAATAAAAACCATATTTAATTCGCTACTGCTGTTGGCCGTCCTTATTCTATCAGTGAAATTGTTTCACGTCACTAATTCAATCAGTGAAACTTCAACCGATAGCAAAAATGTGTATCGTCTGCAAAAAAAGTTGTCAGAATAATTTTCTGCAAAATAAATCTGTTTTATGTAGGACCCTTTTCAAAAATTCCACAATTTGACCACAAGCATTATATACCAACTTGGTTACATCACAGAAATACATAAGTAAGATATAACTGTGTGCCAGTGTTTCCTTTTTCGTTTTCTTTATTTTGCTCCTATGCAGATTATATTGCTAACCTATTTGAATATTTCAGCGTTCTTGTTTGTATCACTTATAACTTAACATGACCGACATTTTTATATGTTAAGTATATATATGTATAGGCCTACTGTTAAATGTGTTATGGACGCAATTAACTGTACCAGAAAAAATACATGCAATATATTTTGCTACTTAAGTATACAGATTTTATGCAATACATAATTATATTAACAGAAAATATTCATCATGACTAAGATTACCAGTCATATTGAAATGTAATTAATTTTGCTCAATTAGTCACGTCGCTTTTGCCGTACTATTGTGATCCCAGAATAAGGTTGGCCTCATAAAGAAACCGAATTACTTATTTTTCGCTATTAATTGTGTGATTAGGGTTATGAAATGTATTACTGTAATAAGTCTTCAGTAGCGATAAAAAAGTTTTATCAATTGACTGCATTTTAATTGTCCAGTGTGGAGGCAGTGAGACAATGGCCACGTTGTTTTCCCGTACCTTGTCTATAACATCGATGTTTCGTGTATGGCTGTAATGCCCATCCAGAATCTGCAATACAGGCGAGTCTTTAGTCGGGTTGGTAGTTGCAACAAAATGCAGGAACCATGCTGTAAACAAATGTGGCTGGATCCAACCATAAGGGTCACAATGAAACAGTGTTCCCGGAGGAGCTCCTTTTGTCAATAGCGCACTCAGGTTTTTTCGAGGGAAAACCACCATAGGGGGGACGTAGTTGCCACCTGCACTCATGCAAACTATCACAGTTATTAACGAGCCCCTCTAAGATGACTTTTGATTGCACGACAAGTCACTTTCATCTACGTTAAAAATCCTGGTTGGTCTATAATTATGCTTTTCAAAAAGGGCTTCAAGGAGATCAAAAAAATAATTAACATTTTCGTTGGTGAATCCAACTACCCTGGCATAGGAAGTACCAGTAGGGTTATGGAAGTAGAGCCGTTGTTTGTGCCTCTGCATAAACAGTTTGAGCCACTTCCTTCCTGCCATGTCATCTGCTTTGCTAAAGAGATGCCTGAGGTTATTTCTCTCGGCTAACTGAAATGCCATCCTTCTTAAATCTCCCTGGGTCAATCCAAACAAATTGGCTTCCATTGCCAGACAGCACTGCACAAGTTGCTCTTCTAACTCAGGAGGTACAACAGTCTGACGTCCCCACTTTGTGTTAGAAGCTTTATGAGGACCACCATACTTTTAGTTACTCAATCTCATTAATGTAGTTTTAGGAACAGAAAACTTTTTAGCTGGTTTTCCCATCACATCTTTTTATCGCTCACTGCTCTTATAGCTTTTTCCAGCGAATCACTATTCCACTCTCTTCCCTTCTGCACCTTCTTCGCCCCTTTCTTCTTAATTGTATTCATAGTTCGCCCCCTGAAAATGTAAGAAAATATACACACATGCTTGTGTTCATTTTGTTAAATAAAAAAACAGAGGGTCCGCCAGTGGCATGTGGTAACTTTTTGTGTGGGTCAGCTGTATCTCTTAACCTGAATGGTGACACTTTTCGTTTACTGCGTCATCCCAGGCTGCGTAAGCTGCGGGACTCGCACTAAAGGGTCCACCTGGCTGTTCGGATTTTGCGTGTTGGATGCCTTAAAGTGTGGGTGCGATAAGATATGTAATTTATGCATTTCGCCTGCCTCGTCGCCTTTACACATAAGGCACTGAACTGCATTGTATTCTTTCTATCAGCAACTTGCCTCTGTGTGACTTTCAGCAGGGACTCTATGTTTGTAGTTTTCAACAGTCTAATAAAGAAAAAGGTGTTGTGCACATCCCACAACATTAGATATACATATCATGAACTAAATATTACCGCTAAAACGCCCATTTTAGGCATTTTAACTGCCCCATACTAGAATACGTCAAACTCTACCGAAGAGTAGTTAAGTGGTAGGTGAAATATCAAAAACCGGCTTTACCTTAATCATCACCCGTGATGGTATCAAAATTCATATTTTAACCACAGATTATTTATGTCCTCTTCATGGAATCAGTAAAAGAATTACCATTGAGAGTCATACCTTTTTACACATTCAGCAGTCTAGTAGAACAACCCCAAAAAGTGGTGTTTGTCCTATTACCTTGCACAGAAATAAACGGCACACAGAGAGATCTCGAAGACAGCGGCTATCAAATCCAAAAAATTCATCAATTCAGAAAAAAATTGCCTACCTCAGATTACCTACAAACCCAGAAAGGTATATTTTGCAGCCGCAATCCTTCTTCTGCGTCACGGCTACGCAATATGAAAATCTTCTGTCCTTAGACACAATCACAAGACTCAATATGAACGTGATACACCCTCGTGTCTACAGAAAACGGCCGCAATATGTTCCCCAATGTAAAAACTGCTTGGCATTGAGCTATGCATGCAGATACTCTCACTTGAAAAGAGTTTGCCCACACTGTACTGGGCCAAATTCCTTTCCATGTCCCAAGCACAGGGACGCCTTGATCTGTAATAACTGGCAAGGCGAACTCTCGGGATCTTCCTAACTCTGCCTTAATTACCTAGAACAGGTTTAAAAATGCCAAGTCCAGGCTGAAAATTTCAGGACACAACAACAACAAAAACAACAAACATCTAAGCCAGCCTCAGTGCCCGTCAGAAATTTGGCTCAATGCCAGAAAATCTCTGACGCAAAAAAAACATACCACAAAATCTCTCGTGCGCATAAGCGTCCTTAGAATTCAAACAACCGGCTACAGTCCCCACTCTACCACCTTCCGAGCAGGAAACATGCAAACAGTATACATAAGGTGTATTTTGCATTCATAGAAACTGTCACATAACCTCCAAACATATAACAAAAGAAAAATCGAACAAAAATTCCCATGAAATCATTTACAACTAACTTTATAGATAAGAAACTCTGTTACATTATTGTATTTTCATTAAAAAAATCTACTTAATAAATGGCTTGAAAGTAACACCCTATTTTGTCATGTCCGCTTCATTGGATTGATGCAGATGACATGCTAGATGATAATGATATGACTAGAATAACCACACACAAAGTACTAGGGAAACAGTATGAAGCACAGAACCACCTGATCGTGAGCATAAAGAAAAGAAGCCCCGTCATAAAAGTTGGGGCCCACAGCGAGACGTAGTTGTTTCTTCAAGCCCATTATTCAATGAAGTGAACCAGGCGTTTACTGGTACCTTTGTGCTCACTGTGACTGCCGCCGTAGTGTCCTCCACTCCAGATTCACCACACCAGTGGGCATGTGGGCAAGAGTGATAGTGTATTCAGTGTCATAATTATCAAGTGTATTTGTCCATGTGTGTAAATTGCACCAGTGTCATTAATTATTCAGAGCTTAATAATTTAATCATTAGTATTTATTGGTTCAGTATATGTATTCAGTATTTATTTATATCATATTTATCTTGTTTAAAGACAGTCATTACATTCCCAGCCAGCCAGGGTCATATCACATTATTAAGTTGGCAATACAGTGGCTGCTACGATACTGATATTTAATATATATATAACCCTGATTTATTGTGTGTTTGTGAAAGGGTAATTGTGTTTTATTATGTAAGTTGTATAGGGTAATTGTGTTTGATAATGTTAATTTAAGGTATATCAGTGTCTTACATCTCATTAGCATTTTTAAGTCGCATTTGTGTTTCATCTTTCCACCGCTTGGTGTCGGCTGCGCTTAGTTAGCTCAAGCTGGCGCAGTTCTCAGTCTATTCGACTTCATTACTTCAACATGGGCGGACATGGTAAGTCTCTCGTTTCACAAGAACCTCGGTACCAGCCTCTGAGGCTGCAACCTCACTCAGTAATCGCATCATCACATCATCCACGAACAAACTTGTTTTTATGTTACGAGAGTAATGTCACGCGCCTTAATTAATCGTAAGCCATTAGTGTGTTACCTTGTACGACCACACGGTCACTATGTGTCTGTTTCGGTTAAAGCGTTCAATAATATCATTATTTTTCATATAACCAATAGTGCGTTTATTAATCCAGGAGTGCGCAGCAGTCATAGAAGCGCCTGTACCGGAAGCACATGTCGCCTAACCACGCTGGCCGCCCAAGTGGTGTGTATGAATCGCGTGGAACACTTACAATTCTCGTAAATAATTAAGTTTACCAGGTATGCACATAACTACAGAACTTTACATTACATATATAAATATATATTTTTTTCGCAGTGTGGAAAATTTTGGTGAAAGTAACACGAAACATTAAAGAAACTAACTAACCTTCCATACGAACACAGGTAATATGAAACAAGATAACTAACGTGTTCTTGAACCCTGAACTGCAAAATTTAATCTTAATGTAACCTTTTAATATAAAATAGTGAAGAGTATTCTCGTGAAAAATCACTAGTGATGACTATCAGCCACTAATCGAACCTCGCGTAGCTCAAACGAGTTCAAGTATCGAATGCAGTAGAGAGTGATTATGGAGCGACGCGTAATAAAGAAATGCCGTCATGTTTTCCGCAACAAGCAACGGGAGCGAAATAAGGCCGAATGCCAGTAAAATAAACTAGACTTCAACTAACGGAAAATTTCAAACCTTATGTTTAGGGTTCTTGCGAAAATCAAACTAAACAAACCCATTTGTAACCAATAACTGTCTGTGCAAAGAAGTGGCGAACGTGCGACGACTGGTGCAAGACATCGAAACCAACAACAGGAAAGTACTAGATAATGCCTTAAGCTACACATCTAATGGAAAACAAACAGTGTTATGTGTAGATTGTGCCCGACCATGCATTACCCGAAACTTAAACATAGACAGCCACGCATGCCAGTGCGGACACAGATGGCCACACGCAGTGTTTCAATCGGAAACAAACAGACAAAGTGTAGAAAGTGCAATATCAGACATTTTTCGTAACAGGAGATGCATAAAACTAATCACCTGTGCGGGAATTGGTGAATGGACGATAACTTGTATGTACTGTAATCAGAAGCACCATGCCGTGTGCCTGACAAGGACTCTAGGACATCACTGGAAAACTTCGTTGCGACGGGTGTGTGCGGACTGAACACACCACCAAACGGGACATCTTCCATCACCCCTAGGGACATTGCGGGGGTGAGCTGTCTGCAGACGCACCACGGACTACGGCATCGTGTCCCTCCATTAATGGGAGTGAACGGGGCAACCGACAACTGAGCCCAAGGGGGCACTCAACTGGCATCAAGGGAGATGCAGCACCATGGGGAAACCCATTGGTGCCACCCACCACATCAGGCTTCGGGTGGCCTCTGCAACACCAAGAGGCCACGACAACAGCAGTAATGCCACCTACCATGAAGACGGGCACAACACCAGCCCGCTTCAAGTCCCTGATCACATTTGCTGGAGACCACAAGGAGGACCCGCACACATTCCAGAGAGACGTCACAGGACGACTTACAAGGTACAGTGTCTACAAAGTTGAGTGGGCCAGTTGTGTCGGTGCGCAGTTATCGGGGGAGGTACGCGTGTGGTGGAAGACCATAAACCCTTACGGCCTGCAATGCGCAGATTTTCAGTCCGCATTCATCAGACATATTGGGTCGACTTATGGAATACTCCAAGCTCAGAGCAGGGCAGTACTAGAAACACAAGGGGAGTGGGAAACACTAACCGTATTCACTACACGAAAGGTAAAGACAATAAGACACTTCTATCCTAACTTCAAAGACTCAGATATTTTGGAGATAGTAGTTTCGACAGTGAAACCATAGTTCAAATTGGGTTTAGTAGCATCCATTCACAATAGCATAGAACAATTTCTGAGGTCCGCGGCCTGGGTAGACCAGGCCAACCTCGAAAAGATGCACTGTAGGGGGAGAGAGGGAACACATCAAGCATGGCCCCCTAATAAAAATGCGTGGAAAGGGGATTCACAGCCCTCAGCTGGATTCGGCAGGAGGGGGCGAGCCAGACTGAACAACAGGACAAGGGGAAGCAATAAGTTGACATATTCAAACCATCTCACCCAAACGCGTCAACTGGAAACGGACATACAGGAGAAGTTCGGAGGGAGGACCCCCCCTCCTCATGCCGGTTCTGTCCAGGCCAGCAGTACCACTGGCACAACGAGTGCCCCAACGTAAACAATGGAAGGCAGCCAAGTGCGAGGAGTGACAGACCACCGACAGCGGGAAACTAACTAGCAGGGAAAGTGAGCCGGACGCTCACTACCCCAGACCAAAGCGTCAACAAACAAGGGAACGACAACATAGAACGATAGCCAGGCCCACCCCACAACAAATTGTGCTACAGCAGATAACTGGGGGCACTCACAGGATGATCAGGATACCGGTCACCGTAAATAACATTCAGTGTTTAGCGCTAGTGGACACGGCCGCATCACACAATTTTGTAAGAACAGGATTCATAAATGAGGGAGCGATCAGGCCGACAAAACAAGTCATACAACTAGCCACACACCAACACACAGGGCAAGCCTTCGGGGAAGTGATGATCACTGTCCGGATCCGTGACGTAGAAACCACCACTACAGCCCTAGTGTCGGCAGACCTGCGGGGAAATGTCATACTTGGTATCCCCTGGCTCACAGAACAGAATACCATTGTAGAGCCAGCGGCCCGCAGGATCCATTTTGGCAAAAAGTAATGACGCACTGTTTAAGAACTGGAATCAAGCACCACTAGTTGCACACCATGCATCCAGTTGGATGAACTGGACCACGAGGTGCCTGAAACATACAGGGAGGCGGTCCAGAAAATCCTTCAGGAAAGACGGGACGCGTTTGTGGACGCAGATCCCCTAAGGCGAACAACTATTGCCGAACACGCAATACCATTAGAACACGACTGCCCAATTTTTGCAGGACCTCGCAGCTACCAACCATACCAGTGCGCTATCATCAAAGAGCAGATTAGCGAGATGTTAGCCGAAGGCGTCATCGAACCCACACGCAGCAAATACAACAGCGCCATCACATTGGCACCAAAGAAGGATGGTACATGGCGTTTCTGTGTGGACTTTCGCCCCTTCAATATGGTAACGCAAAGCACTCCACCACCATACATCAGTGTGAAGGATGCGTTACACACACGGACGAGCAAAAGTCATGACATCGCTAGACTTGCGCAGCAGCTACTGGCAGGTCCCAATCAAGCCAGGAGACCGCCACAAGACAGCGTTCACCGCCCCTTATGGGCGACGCTTTCAGTCCTGTGCCATGCCCTTCGGGTGAAAATGTGCACCTGCCACATTCCAAGCCATGATGGTACAAGTGTTCGATGGGTATGTAGGGGAGTTTACCCTCGCATACCTGGACGATGTAATTATCTGGTCAGAGAACTGGGAAGACCATATTAAGCACCTGTTGATGGCGTTGGAACGCCTAGCGATTAACAACTTAACCTGTGCAAACCGGAAGTGCCACATAAGGAAACCCAGCATCCAGTTCCTGGGGCACCTAGTGGACGAAAATGGCAGTAGGCCAACGCCGGAGCAGCTGTCCCTCATCGACCAGCACTAGGCACCTAAAACACACAAGCAGCTCAGGAAGTTCTTCGGGTTGGTCAACTGGCTGAGGAAAAATATTAGAGACTCTGCAACAATAACGGCACCCCTAACAGACATGCTGTCCCCGAACCGTAAATTCCAGTGGAACAGCGAACACAAAAGCTGCTTCCAGGAACTGAAGAGGAGTTTCCGGCAGGCACAACTCTTGCTCGTCATGACCCCAGTCGGCACCTATACCTGCAAATGGACGCCAGTGAGAAGGGCCTAGGTGCCATACTATTTCAATTAGGAGACAAAAACGAGCGCCAAATCATAGAATACAGTACCGCCAAGTTTGGGCCGACTGAGCGTCGGTATGATGTGAATGAACAGGAATGTTTGGCCGTAGTTTGGGCGGTGAAGCGGTATAGAGCATACATAGAGTACCAGCGCTTCACTCTGCGGACAGACAACCGGTGTTTACTCTGGCTACATTCCATGAGGGATGCCAGCAGCAAACTAGCCCGTTGGGCACTGTTGTTACAATCATATGACTTTGTTGTGCAACATGTCCCTGGAGCAGAGAACCAACTGGCCGACGAACTGTCCAGGACAACAGGCACCAAGGTAGCCGTCGACAGGGACGAGTGGGACAACTTGCTCCCCCCCAATTTCAACATTGCCACAACAACCGACAACAGAGAGGCAATTTGCAATGCCATAGGAACAACACCAGACCAAGAACTCAGGCTTGATGAGCTTAAGGTGTTGGTGATCGGCACACAGCTACGCTGCCCACAAACACAGGCCAGAGTGACTAGAATAGGACATGGAGATGGGGAATGGTGGCGAATCCAGGACATGCACCTAGAGACCTGTCGGCATCACCCCGATGCAGCCTGGTGCTTCTATGTACCAGCAGGGGTACGAGAGCAAGCACTAAAGAATGCGCATGACAACTATTTTGCCGGTCAC
Organism: Clitarchus hookeri; assembly: GCA_002778355.1. Taxonomy (NCBI): domain Eukaryota; kingdom Metazoa; phylum Arthropoda; class Insecta; order Phasmatodea; family Phasmatidae; genus Clitarchus; species Clitarchus hookeri. The sequence continues at coordinate 56,080 of NQII01007990.1, read as the reverse complement.
CCTGGGGTGACCCAGACAGCCAGAATCCTCCACAGGTACTTCCACTGGCCGGGGGCCAGCAGAGATGTGCGCAGGCATGTGAGGAAGTGTGTCCCCTGCAATCACTTCAAAAGCAGGCAGACGGATGGGGTGACACAACAACAACCAAGGGTGCCAAAGGAACCCTTAGAGACAGTGTCCCTGGATCTCATGGGCCCCTACCCCCGCACTTCCACAGGAAAGAGGTTTATCCTGGTTGTAAGCGACTCGTTTTCTAGGTGAACTGAAGCGTACCCAATCTCCAACGCACGAGCACGCACCATTGCAAGAACACTGGAAACTGAGTTCTTTCCTTGCTGGGGATACCCACAGATCTTTCTCACAGACAACGGTACCCAGTTCACTGGGGGACACTGGCGTGAACTGTGTACGCGTTGGGGAGTAAAGCAGCACACGTCCCCCATATACCACCCGAGGGCAAACCCGACAGAGAGGCGCAACCAGGACCTCAAGACACAAATGCGTCTGCGAGTGGGTAAAGACCACACCAACTGGGCCGAACACCTACCCGCAGCTCTATTCACCATCAGGAGGCAGGTGAACCTCACCACGGGTCAAACTCCAGCAGAGGTTCTGCAGGGCCGCGAATTGATGCTGCCTGGAGAGTTTGCCGCATGCCAACTGGAGTCAGCAGAGGAACCAGAGGACGGGGCTGCCAGGAAATACCGCAGGGAGGAAGAGGCAACAGCAGCTCGCCTCAATCAGGACAACTACATCTGGGAGTGGATGCCTGCCACTACGAGAGCGCCGCGGCGATTGGCACCTGGCCAACTGGTGTACGTCAAGGAGCACAGTGTCTGCAGCAGCGCCAAGAACTTCTGCACCGGGTATGCCTAGAAATGGAGCGGACTGCACATGGTGGTGAAGCCGCTGGGGTACACCACGTACCTCAACAGACTAAGCAGCAGGAGGAGGGCCGCCGTCCACCGCGACGACCTGAGATTGGCAGTGGGGACGACGCCAGAGCTCTTCAGCGCCTCTTCTCCGGCACGATGCCTGGCGTTTCAACTCCCGCGAGGGGCATGGTGGAGGAGGAGGAGGAGATGTCCGAGGGAGGACCGCCGTCACCAGCAACTAACATCACACACATCAGTGCAGACCTGGAGGGGTCACCCAGCAGCATTGAGATGCCCCGCGTCACGACGCTTGTCAGAAGGGATGCTACCGATGGCGAAACACCAGAGCCACCTGTGGGACCGAGCTTCCCACAGGGCAGCCCTCTGGATGGATTCGCCGCAGCAACCCCAGCAGGACCAACAGCGGGGGACTTTGCTCTAGAGGTCGCCGGACAAAGCGACGGGTGGAGCGTAACGAGGTTCCGCGGCCATTCACCGGGGCCCTCTCCACCCCCCTCGCCCACATCCACATCATTCCGACGTCCACACTGCAGCAGCAGCAGCCAGGAGGGGTCGGAGGAGGAGGGGTCTACCACCCCTCTCCGCCGCTCCAAGCGGCCACATCAGCAGGTGCGCCCGGCATGCACCACATGTGTTGGGGACCACCCCCACCCGCATCTACATGCCAAGGGATGCCAGCATCGCCAGGGTAAGCGCCCTGAACCCCCAGCAACAACGGCAACTGCAGCAGCATGATTCAGCTCCCAGAGGTGCAGGCCTTACTCATTGAGGCCCAGCCACCAGCTGAGGCGACCCATTAAATGCTGTGCCTAACAGCGTGGTGGGACATCGAAGGGACTGCGCAGTCAAGTGGTCACCAGAGGAGGGGCCGTTTGATGTGAACCAGGCGTTCACTGGTACCTTTGTGCCCACTGTGACTGCCGCCGTAGTGTCCTCCACTCCAGATTCACCACACCAGCGGGCATGTGGGCAAGAGTGATAGTGTATTCAGTGTCATAATTATCAAGTGTATTTGTCCATGTGTGTAAATTGCACCAGTGTAATTAATTATTCAGAGCTTAATCATTTAATAATTAGTATTTATTGGTTCAGTATATGTATTCAGTATTTATTTATATCATATTTATCTTCTTTAAAGACAGTAATTACATACCCAGCCAGCCAGGGACATGAGACATTATTAAGTTTGCAATACAATGGCTGCTACGATACTGATATTTAATATTAATATAACCCTGATTTATAGTGTGTTTGTGAAAGGGTAATTGTGTTTTATTATGTAAGTTGTATAGGGTAATTGTGTTTGATAATGTTAATTTAAGGTATATCAGTTTCTTACATCTCATTAGCATTTTTAAGTCGCATTTGTGTTTCATCTTTCCACCGCTTGGTGTCGGCTGCGCTTAGTTAGCTCAAGCTGGCGCAGTTCTCAGTCTAGTAGACTTCATCACTTCAATGCGGGTGGACATGGTAAGTCTCTCGTTTCACAAGAACCTCGGTACCAGCCTCTGAGGCTGCAACCTCACTCAGTAATCGCATCATCACATCATCCACGAAAAAACTTGTTTTTATGTTACATCGCACTGAGGCGAGAGCAGCGTCACGCGCCTTAATTAATCGTAAGCCATTAGTGTGTTACCTTGTACGACCATGCGGTCACCATGTGTCTGTTTCGGTTAAAGTGTTAAATAAAATAATAATCTTTCATATAACCAATAGTGCATTCATTAATCCAGGTGTGCGCAGCGGCCGTACACCTCGCATTTTCCTATTGTCTGACGGTGTGGACCTCGAGTCCCCTAGGGTGAGAAACCACGACCCTATCTCATTGCTCAACACTGAGCTGGCGCCCAGCACATTCACAACTCGAGGGCCACCGAGCGCCCAAACCGTCTCCCTTCGACAAGGGACGTACCTGGCGCACATCAACAACATTCACATTCACTGACGATTGCTCGACATGTAATTGAACAATGTGAAACCGCAGCACAGGACACACCCACAACAGAGGACTAATGCTTTGCAGTGTATGCTCTCTGGAATGGCTAGTGGGAACACTATAGCAACAGTTAACATTTGTGCCATTGAAGCAGCATACAAATTTCAAGCTCTATATAACTTGGCCTACGCCAATGCAATATATATTTTATTTTTGCAAGAAGTTACCCAACCCAAGTTTTTGTATTTTAACAACTGCAATGTGTGCACAAATGTAGGAACACATAGTCGTGGAATGTGTATCAATATCCGAAATGAATACCAGTTGGCAAATGTTCAGACACATCTGTCAGGCCGCATAATCTCAGGGACATTACTCAAGCTGCCCCCGCCAGCAGACACTGACACAGTTTAACTGGCCCTGTGTGTAAATGTTTATGCTCCATCCGGTACACAGAAGGCGACAGGACTAACATTTTATTCGGTGGTGATCTTAATTGTGTTTTAAACTGCTATCATAGTGAAATATGTGATAGACATTCTCAACCTACCAAGACCCCACTACACGTTTCATACGGATTCATCAAGTACGGTTCGTAGTTATGATGTCATTCCCGCTGCCTTTACCGACCATTCTCTTGTGCTGTGCACTATCATTGTCCTCCAAGAACTCTGGTGGATAGGTGGAATTATTGGCGGCTACAGACGAGACTTACGGGACAAGACGAAGTGGACTCTGACTTCAGAGAGCGCTGGCTGTATTGGGTTCGACAGAAACCGTGCTATACTGATGTGGCCGATTGGTGGGAACACTGTATCAAAATGGGCGTCCGCAGGCTGTTTCAGTTCCAAGGAGAATATTGCCGGCACTAGCAAGCTTCAGTGTTATATTTCTACCAGCGGGCGTTGCACGACCTTGACACTGTGACCTTGGCAGGGAAAAATGTGAGGGTCACAGCGAGTCGACTCAAATAAAAAATTCTTCACATATATTGCAATAATATGGAAAAGCACATGCCATTTTTTCATACCTACAGTACCCTACAGCAAGAGCGGATAAGCATTCATGCCCTTGTGAGCGAACAGAAAATGTGTGCCAAAAGACATGTTGATGCCATACGAACTGTAGCTGGAACAGTTTTATGAGACCCAGTGACAATTACGGCTGCCTTATGTGACCACTACTCATACCTCTACTTAGAACAGACAATCAATACAGATGCTAGAGCTCTCTTTTTGCGCAGCATTACAAGCCGTCTCGGTGAATATTCGAGTTATCTACTCCAGCGCAAAATCACGGACTATGAGGTTACAGTAATCGTACAACACACTCCGATAAATGAAACTGCCAGGAATTGATGGCATTCTATACGAATTTTATCGGAATTATTGTCTTGTCATTCACACGGAATTTTGCAACATGTTGTGAAAAGTTATCAACAGAAACGCACTTTGTCGATCTCAAACTTAAGGTATTTTGGTAATGATCCCAAAGAGAAAGAACCTGCTCAACATGACTGATTACAAGCCTATAACTCTGCTCTGCATTACTATAAGATTATTGCTCGCCTCTTCGCAAATCGTCTGAAGCATGTCTTATCTGACATTATAGGACCTGAACAATGTTGTGCAGTGCGAAACATCTCTATCATTCAAAGTCTCGTGGTATTGCGAGATGTTCGGATAATAGCCAAATCAACACCTGGACCAGTTTCTTTATTAAATATTGACCTTGATAAAGCCTTCGATCGAGTGAACTGTATGTAGTCTCCTTTACAGACTTATGCTACATGTAGGCTTCTCACAACCAACTATATCCATTTTACAAACTCTGAGAATAAATGGAAAAACTCAAATATCACTTAATGGGAGGTTGGGAGAAAGTTTTTTTAAATTGTATTAAGTAAAGGCTGCCTCATAATTTGTCCACAGGAACTCTGCTAAAACAACGGAACAGCCACCTAGCAAGTTCATCGACTAAACAGCATCAAAGCTGTGTTGGGTAAGTTACATTTTAAATATAACATCAGTTAAGTTATGTTACTTTAGAAAGTAAAGTAACTTCAAATACTTTCATTACTTTCGGATAAAATGTAACTGGGTGTTAATTATAACTTAACTGAACTCCGTTACTCAGTAGGTGACTTTTATATGTATAGGTCTCCTTTACCTCAGATCACAGTTAAAAATAAAAAAATTGATATAACATACAATATTTGTTAAAGTAAGCTATAAATAACGTTATTATAAGAATAAAACTAACAGGTTAACCAGAAAGAAAAATATAAATATTATAACTAGAAAACTACTGAATTGGCATAAATACAATAATTTTCTTAAATAAGTTTACTCCCTAACAAACATACAGTCAGTGACGTAGTAAGGCATATGTTTTTCCACTAGAAGAATTACTTTCTAGTACTTTGATAATTTAGGTTTAGCATTTCCATTTCCCATTCTCATAAATCTAACACCCCACTGCACAGAACGTCTGCAGCTCTGCATATACTAAATGTTAAATTATTGTATTGAACAAACGGTGTGTTTAACATTAAAGCCATTGGGTAGTAATGGTTCAGTAGTACAAGAAGAGTAATAATTGTATTAGGTATTATGATACATAAAATATAACTCTCAGTTTTAGTAATACATTTGACAAAATGGAAACATAAAATAAGACGAGTTTCATATAAGTGGATGTATCACTTGAAGTATTTACACTTAACAAGAAATATATCATTTTTAAAACCAGGCAAACTTGAAGTGGCATCATTCATGCAGGCTTTTTAAAATATTCCTATATAACCGTTAAAATAGTCATAACAAAAATTGTATTCCATAACAAAAATTACTTTTCAATAATAGTTATAACATTCTAATTTTTTGCATTTCTTTCGAAACGCCAAAACAGAAAACTGTATATAACAAGCATTTCATTCATTCGTTTACATTTAAAGAACCATATTTTTGATCCAAATGAAACTTAAATGTATGTAAGTATATGCGTATGTACAACACTGTAGACTACTAATTGTGTAGCCAGTATGAATTATAACCACTTAATGAAGTGCAGTGGTTTTCTTGTAATATGTTTTTCAAATTGATTTCTGGTAGGCTATTTGTAAAAAAAAATAACACTGAAGCATTAGTTTAATTTGCAATTATCTGACATAACAAAAGTATGGTAATGTTGAGAAGTTTTTTTACACATTGACGCATGTCGCATACTATATGAACCCACACAAATTCTGGAACATCTCCCGCACACTAAGAGGAATATGTAACTAGAAAACCCCCGTCACTACCAATAATCATAGCAAGCGGACTAAAATATAACCCGGAGGATAAGGCAGATGCAATAGCTGACTCACTAGAAGAACAATTCACGATAATTAATGATCTCGGGGACATACATTTCATTAGGGACATAAATTAAACAGTAACTATTTTTCTAAATACACAACCCACAACTGACCCGGAACCAGTCACACTACCAGAACTCCTTTTCACTCTAAAATTAGAAAAGTGAAAAAGGCGCCTGGGCCCAACACAATAACATACCACACCCTAAAGAATTTACCATGCCCAGTACTTTGTTTTATAATAAACATTTAGAATGCCATTAAAAAATATAAATACTACCCCGCAGACTGGAAAACTGCTAATTAATTACAATATTCAAACCTGGGTAAAACCCCTCACATCCACAAATCCGGAGGCCAATATCGCTGCTTAGCTCGCTGAGTAAGACATTCGAAAAGATACTGCTAACTAGGCTCAAAACACACGCCGAAATTGGTGGCATAGTTCCGGATATCCAATACGGTTTTAAAGCCAAAAACTCCACAGTAAATGCACTCACAAAGTTTGCAACAGACTCAACTAAAGCCATTCTTGAGCATAAATACACCCTAGCCATTTTCCTAGATGTAGCAAAGGCTTTTGGCAAAGTTTGGATAAAAGGTCTCCTGCAAAAACTAATAAATTTACATTTTCCTGACTGTTACATATACCTACTAATAACTCCTTTTTAAGCAGACAATTTTTCGTAAGAATAGATAAATTTAATTCTTTTACCCGTCAGTTCACCGCAGGAGTGCCACAAGGTTCCACGCTTTCACCTTTAATGTACATCATATTCACTGCTGATATCCCGCGCTCCCACTGTTCAGTACAAATGTAAGCGGATTATACATTCATTTTTGCACACGAAAAAAGCCTTATTTATGCACACATATACACACAAATTCAGCTCGACGAACTGAGCCAGTGGTTTGACAGCTGGAAGATAAAAATAAATGACGAGAAAAGCCAGGCTTTAGTTCTAACCCGCAGACGAAAGTTCGTAGCTAAACAACTAATATAAAATAATATAGAAATACCCTTGTGTAACAAGGGCTATTATATCAAGTGCTATTAATAGATACTTAACTGCACTGGTACGCTCACATAAAACAAACAAAACAAATTGCATGTGCAAAATTAAATCACCTATATCCCGTGCTTAAATGCCACAGATTTAACAAAAGACTTATATTACTAATATACAATTCAATTGTCCGCTCAACCCTCATGTATGGGAATGAAGTGTGGGGAAACGCAGCTAAACTACCAATAATTAATTTACAAATAGTTAAAAATAAATACCTAAGAATAATTGGCGATGCCACATGGTCCACGAGACTCTGCGATCTCGACTCCACACTAAATGTGCAGTATATCAATGCTAAACTAATTAAACAAAACAGCAAGTTTTATGATAAAATAAAGCTCCACTTCAAACCCTATTATTCGCGACGTCGGTAATTACGAACCGGACACCAGTACACGAATTAAAAGACCCAAAATGCCGTGTATAGATAACTAAACAACGCCCCAAAAGTAAGAAAATAACTTAACAAATGTAAGTACGTGCTAGGGTTTCCTAGCCCCATAACGAGATCGCATATATACCCCGCACTCTACTAGCTCCCTCTCCCGTGAGCGTTACCCGATCGGGCCGGGACGCTTTAACAAAACTAGTTCGCCCCAGGTCCACGCCGTCATTCACCAGGTCTTGTTGGGTGTACCCAGCTTGCCCTAGCATCAAAGCGAGCTTGGCTCAAGGATACAATTGTATGGTTAAGGTGGAGGGAGGAGGTTAGCATCTCTGTACTGCCTCAGTTCAAATGAAAAACAACTGGGTGGACAAGGGCCCCTCACGGGGTTTGTAGTACCCCCGCGCTGAGGGAGTAGCGTCCGGGTGATGCAAATGGATGCACGTGTTGGTTTTCCAGGTAACATAGTCCCGTTGAGGAAGACGTCTTAGGTGAGTAAGGTTTGAAGGGAAGGGCCAGAAGCTGAGAGCCTACCTACCCCCTGCGATGACACAAAACACGATGACATTCACCGCACATTCCAGTGGCGGATTCAAGGGTTGACGAAGGTGGCGACCTCCCTCCCCCCTTCCTTTCCCCGTTCGCCTTAAGAGCCCGAAAAAAAATTAGTTTTTTAACACAGTATTTCCTGGGATAAGAATGTAGAAAGTAAAGATATTGCACAGTTGCAAATAAGTATTTGGAAGCTAATCAGTATGTGAATTTATGTACACACACACAAACCCATATATTAAGAACACAGAAGCACTCTCTTTGACACATTTTAATTTTTATCACGTCACCATTCTGTCCGCTAAGAGTTCAGAATGAAAATACTAAGCTGTTAAGTATAACCGTTTAATAATGACGATATAATCAGGTAAGTCATCAAAAAAGCAGGTAAGACCTACATGTGCGTCTACACATATTTTCTGCAGCAATTTCAACGCCAGAAATACAACACAAAGGCTGCATTCCTCCTCTCGACTGTGGTAGCAGCTATTCACTTGAGGATGGGTCTTTCTCACCATGATGTATATTTTTATGCTTGTTGATATAAGCTTTTAAGAATTTACTTTTAGAAAAAATCTCTTGAGTCATAGCGTGTAATGCAGTAGTAACATTTCAATTATTAATGCATAACTAATTCGCAAAATGAATAATATAAATATTGCTTTCCTGAAGAAAACTCATTAGCGTGCAAAAAAGGGCATGGGGTCGGAATTAGATTCACTTATGAACTCTTTTGTGGAAAACATCCCGATGTTTCTGTGAAATATGAGACAGTTCAAAAGTTCTACCAAGAAAATTATTTTTAAAATTTCCTTATTTGAATTTAGGTAACATCAGATTTCTTTGAAAAACTCTATCCTGTACATCCCCGATGGCCATGTGGTTAGACGACAGATGTGTCACTCAACTCTCAGCTGTCTCTTAAGACACGATTTTGGTGTTTATTGATTCAAGGAAACGAGGGTTATTATTATCCTCACGAGATAAATGTTAACAAAAAGAGCACGGACAAGAAAACGACGAGCATTTAGAAATAACTAAGTGGTATAAGGCTGCGTTACATGGTTTTCAGTGTGATACAGGTTTAAAAATAAATATAACAGGTCGTATTGGAATCGCAATAGACAAATGCGCGAATTACTTTATAACTGTGTGGTAGTTTCCAAAAAATGCAGAGAGTAGTGATCATGTAGTTCATTGTCTTTACTAGAGTCTGTCTGAATTTGTCGATATCCAAGTCCCAACTGTTCAAAGCGTCACGAATAGAGCTGTAATAATATTCAAAGCCATTTATTTCTTTATATCATTGTCAAACGAAATGCGGTTCTTATTTCAATACTTTGGAGGACAATTAAGGAAACTGTGCGAGACTTGCTGTATCAAACACCATACTGCAATGTTAACAGTTTAATTTTCAACTGCAAAGTAGCAGAAGCGCTGAAATGGTTTTCAAATGGAAAACATGGCAGGCAGCTGTAAATATAAGCAGTTGGTCCTAGCAGTTAGTGATCCGATATTTATTGTGACATTTACAAATCGTACACTGAAAAAATGTAAGTAATTTTAGTTTCCAGCTGTAAGGGAATTTTCATGAAAGTGGAACCGGAAACCTATTTGTCCTTACTTCTGGTTGAAAAGTTTGGTAATGTACAGAACCGAGTTCACGACGATACAATAACATAAAGCGCAAGGGAATATTCCCGTATTGGTAAAGAACGGTAGGTACGCAGAAAACTTCTGCGCATCTGCTAAGTGTTACCAAGTATGTAGGGATATCACGACACTTGTGATAAGACCACTGTGAGATTCTACCCTGCTACAAGTACGATCGGTGTGCCATCGCCAATCTCCGGCCAAACAGACAGCTGCCTGCAAATGGACATATTCTCGCAGTATTTGTTGAATTTGAAGATATTACCGAACTGCGTCATGAGAACAGGAAAGTGGACTTTACCCTGCGAGATGTAAATACTGGCTCAACCTACCAATGGTCTAAAGAGTGTGCAGGTCACATACATACAAGCAAACTAGAATACTGTGCAGCAATTTGATTCTACCCTGCTCGGTCAATGTATATTGTGTATATAATAGAAAATGACAAACTACAAGTTCTTCATGAATGTGGGGGAGCTCCCGACCAGGGTATGTCGAGTATGTAAGTGAAAAAATAACTCATCTACATCATGAATGCTGAAGCTACAGACAGCACGATGGCCGAGGAAGAACTAACATGTCACAGCAAGTGCAAGTGTTGTCAGGTTATTTATGACCATATTGCATGCATCCTACTGCTATTGACCGAAGCTCTGAAGTGGTGGTGATGACATCATGAATGTAGAGAGAACTATATATAAGTCGTATGTATCCTGTCAGCCATCTCAGTGAGCTAGCAATGCAATGAACGTGTCATTCCGTCCAGAGGCTACCTACAGCAGTGTAATGCCAGGAAACAACAGTGTTACCTGTGACGTTGGCGACATGGCAGAGCTGAGAACCTACAGTGAAGATTGTAATGGCATTGCACATTGGCTGCTAGCCCACAATCCTGCAGCATACGAACACTGCCAGCAGATGATCGACTGTAGTGTGCTGGGGAGGTGTGTTGTTCATAATATGAGAACAAGCACTCCCCTCCCATGTGGGGCATACGAGGTTGTAATGCATGCTATGTTACATGATGCACTGTGCCTCCCCAACCACAAGCCGCCAGAGTTACTATTTCTCGACAATGCTGCCGCTGCTGACACCACTATCATCATCGCCGACAATGACACCTAGCTGCTGGCCACCACCACCACAGCTCCCAGATGCAAGAGAGCTGCGAGGACAGTGTCTACAGCCAACAAGACTGCAGAGGTACCTTAACATAGACATAAGTAGCAGCCTGGCGCCACCCCCTGCCAGCACTGTGGCATGTCATTGCCAGCATCCAACCTGCCTGAAGTGAAAATACTGACTGTAGTGGAGAGGAAGGCTCTACTACGACATCTGTTCACCTCGCTTCTCGACAACTAGAGAGAGAGAGAGAGAGAGAGAGAGAGAGAGAGAGAAAGAGAGAGATATGTATGTTTTTTTTATGATTGAAAAACTATATAATTTTTTTGTGACAATATATATGTATATTACTTATAACTCTGTGTGTATTATTAATCTGTTGGTGGTGATATGTCAAAACCCATGCCTAAAACTAATGTACCAGTATAGTGAAGGTACTCAAAAACATTACACACACAATCCTTTTGGATTCATCGTTAGTAGTATATTAAAAGGAGCATTTATATATATTGCTGTTTGAAGCACAAGTAATGTGAACAGTATGCCTGCCGTGGTGAGAGTGAATCATAAGTACACTGTCGGTCTTAGTCTATGCGAAAATACGTAGAGTGTATGAAGGAGATGTATATATTTTTTTGAAGCATAAAAAGTGTTATGTACGCAGAGTTGAGTGCAAGAGAGAGATTTGTACATCGGCGGCAGTGACCCTCAGCGACGGGGAATAAGAAAGGGGGAGCCATGACATAATATTGTTGTTCCACATAACACTCTCTCTGGCTGATGTGTCTGCATGGGGGAGGAGGACCTGTCCCCTCGCCCCCTAACCCAGTCAATCTCACAGTATAAATACCCCCCACAGATCTGTAGTTTGTTACTTGCGATCTGGCAACTGTATGCTACACTGCTTGTTGCCTACGTTCGGCACCTTCGCAACACGCATTACGCATCACAACTATAACTGCTGCTCTGTGCATCCATCGTCTGTGGTAAGTGTTCTCCGCTGCTGGGGTGGTGTGTACACTTATATCAATCTTACTAGTGTGACATACTTAGATGGTCGGCAAGAGAGTGAGTGTGTGAGAACTTGATTTTTACACAGTGGTCGGGCGGTAAGCGACTGTTGAATGGATGTCTCACATGGCTGTCTCATGTAAGTTGGTTAGATTTTGACGGTTCGACGAAAGTAGTGTCAATGTTTACTTTTCGTTTATGTATCCTTTCGCAATCAGCTAATGCGTCCAGTGGAGGTTGTATTTTTTTTATCAACACACACTGTTAGCTAATCCACTTGCCATTGTTCTGTAATGGTAAAACAATCTTTAAGGTATTTATAGACTGGCATCTGTCTAAAAATTTCGTTTGTAATAAAAGTAAATATGTACATATATTTATATATCCTTGAAAAACTTAAATACATGCCTACACATTTTTTTAAATTTATCCACATCAGTGGATTTGGGTTAGCATTTACGAGATGATAATTGTAGTTCATATCTCACACACTGGATGTTACAGCTAATACTTTAAGAAGTGAAATAAATATCATTTTGACGAGATTTGCTTGACAACGAATTTTCATTCGCAAACTCACAAACGCCATAGCAAAGCGGACTGCATGATGTGGTAGACCTAACAATTACCATTCCAAAGGAAATTACCAGCAAACAACATCGCTCTACATGAAAATATATGTTACTTAAAAAAAATTACACAGAGCTCACAGGAAAATTAAACCATTGGCATCTCTCTCTCTCTCTCTCTTCGTGACACTAGAGTTAAGTCTTTCTCCCCGTACGCCTTGGGCTGCTGCGCCGCACAACAACAGCAAAGTTTACTCTCTTCACCAGTACAAGGTCAACGTGTGTGTTGCCCGGCCTACCACCTCAGGCTCATGTGTGATCTGTTTACACATAGTAGACAAGCGAGCGGGCATCCACCCTTGAGCCTCGCACACTGGTTAAACTGTGAAGCAAGACGTTAACAAGGTAAGAGTGTGTTGGCCTAGGGCTCTTGCATAAGCTGTTTACATATGGTAGAGCGGCAGGCAGTCCGGCCTTGGACCGTGCACGTGACTTTAACTCTCAGCAACAGGTCTCAGGTCAGCACATGTCTACCAGCCTACCTGCCTAGCGCTCGGGCAGTCAGTTGCATAAGTTACTCATACATTCATTATTTACATTTTTTATATTTGTTATTGACATCATGATATGATTAGTATTCACATTGAGCCCACTCACAGATTTATTTGTTAGATTTTTTTGTATTTGTGAGTGATATGATTTTATTCACGTTGTACTCATGTGCGTGTGTGTTGCTGTATTTTTTTTGGGCTCTTGAGACAAACTACAAATTGGAATAAACTACTCCAGCACGTTCTGAGACACACCTAGGCGTAAATAGTATTGTTTCTCCTTCATATATAAATCTTGTTCATGTGAACCATTTTCTTATGTTCTCCTTACAATTAATCACTCCCCCAATCTGTTTGTTCGCGAGTCTCCTGGATTCGAGGCCCGGGAAACGTACTCCTAGAGCATTGCATTTGTACATTCACACACTATACTTACAGTATCAGATATAACATACAATATTAGTTTAGATTTGATGTCCTATATGTATATATTTATATATATTACCATATAAATACATGCACTTATATTTATACATTTTCGAACTAGTCAAGAAACTTTTCCCATAGGATCCCTCCTGGCCACATATTTTCGTGAGTTCCAGGCAAGACCACCACCACCACCACTTACTTGCCGAGACACGATGGCGTCTGGCAGTACTTCGGCTTTCACATAATCAACTTTGTCTTCTTCCACACAAGCAGCATCTATTGCCCCTACATTACATCGACCTGCACTACAGTTTGGTTTCTGCGACCGGATGTTTACAGATCGCACAAATGGTTTACGCCATGAGCACAACTGTTCCCTAAATCCATTCCAGGAGCCGCCACAACACATGTGCGATAGGTGTGGGCAGACATTTGCCTGCGCCAACGAACTTAACAGCAATCGCAAAGCTTGTACAGGACTGATCAGACAGGCTCCGTTGTCCCATTGCTCGTTCTGTAATGTAGGTTTCGGCCATTCTTGCGATGCTCGTCGCCATGGACGTAGTTGTTTGGTGAATCCCGATGCTCTGACATTGGCATGCGGAAACTGTGGCAGGAAGTTGACCAGAAAAGATACACTGCATGCACATAGCACCAAGTGTAATGGAACTGGCTTCTGGGTTGGTGAAAAGACACGTATGTCGAGCCCCAAGCCAGGCCTATCCCGTCTCACACCAGCTCGTGTTATTGCAGCAGAGGGCCTCACTCGCAGTGGGACCGTTGTCACTGGTGCCGGCGAGTGTAATGCGTATGGGTTTGTAGAGGCGGAGAGCACGTTTCGGGGCATTATAAAAACAAACGTCTCCTAGAACACCTCGAGTGTGGCCGTAGATATTTGCAGCTACCTCGAGTAGATGAAGCGGAATATCATCGGCCAGCTGGAGCACGAAATTGAGGACCAGGGGGCACTTAAATTTAATATTTTCCTCTAGTGTGTATATGGAAAACCGGAGCCGCCGAACTACGAGGTGGACCACCGTGCCTTCAAGACTAAGAATGTGCCCCTCTTCAATGTAGCTGACATCGAAGAGGCTGTGTCGGCCTCCATTGCCAAGGTGTGCCAGAAGGCGGACGAGTACATGGGGAAGGGAATTAGCTGGACCCTCACATCTGTGAGAAGGCTTCAGCTACACATCAATAAGCTCGACCTACTGAGAGCGTCCCCCTACATCGCCCTGCTTGTGAGCATTGCAGATAAACATGCGATTGTCAACCCGCACAACATGGACCAGCAGTGCTTCAAATGGACAATCCTGGCACACTATGTAGAGGGTGGTAAGCCTGGGTGCGTCGACCTGCATTACATCGAGTTAAAGACACACTTCAACTATTGTTGGATAGAGTTCCCCACCTCTCTTCGGCAAATAACTACATTTGAGAGGTCCAATCCGGGGGTCAGCATCAGCATCTACACACTCAATAAAAATACAAAGATAGTGCCAATACATGTGACAGGGGAAGAACTGGCAAAGCACTTTGACCTGCAGCTACTCACCACAGTGGAGCACCAGAACTGACCCAATACTTTGACTTGCTGCTACTCACCATAGTGGAGCACCAGAACTCTCATTACTGCTATTTTGGAGATTTCGTCAGGCCAGTATGCTCCCAGTTGACATCACACAATGGTTATGTGAATATCTGTAAACTCTGCCTCAAGGCGTATGATAATCAACCATGTGTAACAAGGCTGACAGGTGCGGAGACTCTGACAGCGCATAGGATGTATTGTAATGAGTATGCAACAGTTCGTGCAGACATGCCACAGCCGGACATGAAACGACAAGCCTCCTTTGCTCATGTTCCAGAATTACCAGAATGGGGATAAGGTACCTATCATCGTGTAGGCGGACATTGAGGAAATTCTGGTGCATGCCCGGACATGTCAGCCGAAAGCGGACACATCTTACACCTGTAGGAATAAAAAACACGAGCCCTACAGCTATGGCTCTACATCAAGGTAGATAATGACATAATACCGTCCTCTAAGACGACCATCCTACCCTCAGGTGTAATATGTAACACAGGTGAAGGTGCGTCGAGATGGTTCATGGAAGGGATTGTGAGGATAGGTATTCTGGCGAAAGACATATATAGTCAGCCTAAGCCTATGCGTACACTGACATCTGGCGTATGGACTCAGTATATGCTAGCCACTACAAGCTGATATTGTTCCGGTCTCTTCACCAGCATAAATCGTAAGGTTCATGACCACGGTCATATCACCGCCAACTTTATCAGGGTGGAGTGTAATAACGGCAACAAGCTTTGCCGCTGCCCCAGAGACTGTCAATTGTCTTCCATAACTTGATGTACGATGCAAATTTAATTTTAAGCAGCTTGGCTATGATACCGAAGACATATATATTATTCCGCATACCGAAGAAAAGCTTTTTACCTTCAGCAAAAGTTTGGGCGACAATTAACCATACAATTGATCGATACTTTTCGATTTATGTCTGCCAGCCTCTCAACACTTGCACAGAATCTACCATCTGAAGACATCAAGATGTCGGCCAGATTTTTTACAGCAGAACAGCTCGATTTGTGAACACGCGAAGGCGTGTTCACTTACGATTTTGTCGACTCGTAAGGGAAGCTTGCCGAGCCGCAGTTGCCATCCATCGACGCTTTTTACAACCGGCTCAACATATGTAAAATTAGTGTGGCAGACTACCAACATGTACAAAATGTCTGGATGGTATTTGGCTGCCGCACTCTCCAGGACTATGCAGAACTATATCTGAAGACTGACGTCTTGATTATGTGCAACGTCATCGAGAATTTCCGGGGGCTCTGTCTGGAGATGTACGAACTTGATTGCATTTTTATGTGAGAGCTCCCGGATTCTCATTCAACGTGAAGTTGCGCAAGACACAGGCGGAATTCGAGCTGCTCGTCGACTACGACGTCCACCTGTTCCTTGAGGCATCTGGGGAGGGCTGGTCCAGTGCATCAACCACCACACAGGGACTAAAACAAGTACATTACTGACACCTATAATGCCAGCAGGCAATCTACCTACCTCCAGTTTGTAGATGATAATAATTTATACGGTTGGGAAATGTCCCTGTCGCTGCCATACACCGGTTATAAATGGACCGGGATGGACATTGACGTCATATCCGTGCTGGACGAGGGACAGGTCGGCTACATAATGGATGTAGAGTACCCTAAAACTCTTCATGAGGAACATAGATACACTGAAGAGTAAAAAAAACTGGTACAACTGCTTATATCGTGTAGGTCCCCAAAGAGCATACAGATGTGCCGTAAGACGATGTGGCATGGACTCGAATGATGTCTGAAGGTATACAGGAGGCATTTCGCACCAAGAATCCTGCAGGGCAATCCACCAATTCATAGGAGTACGAGGCGGTGGAGATCTCTTCTGAACAGCACGTTGTAAAGCATCCTAGATATGCTCAATAATGTTCATGTCTGGTGATTTAGGTGGCCAGTGGAAGTGTCTAAAGTCAGAAGAGTGTTCCTGGAGCCACTCGATAGCAACTCTCGACGTATGGGGTGTCGCATTGTCCTGCTGGAATTGTCATGTATGTCGGAATGCACTATTGACATGAATGGGTGCAGGTGATCGGACATGATGCTTACGTATCTGTCACCTGTTAGATTCGTATCTAGACATATCAGGGGTCCCATTTCATGCCAACTGCACTCGCCCCATACCATGACAGAGCCTCCACAAGCTTGAATAGTCCCTTGTTGAAATGTAGGATACATGAATTCATGAGAATGTCTCCATACCCGGTACATGAGTGGGCCTTCGGCTCCGAAAGTCCATATAAATGATGGTCTGTTGAATAGTTCGCATGCTGGCACTTGTTCATGTCCCAGCATTGAAATCTGCGCCAATTTGAGAAAGGGTTGCACATCTGTCACGTTAAATGATTCTAGTCATTCGTTGTTTGTCCCGTTCGTTCACGATGTTTTTCTGGCCGCAGTGATGTCGAAGATTTGATGTTTTACCGAAATCCCGTTATTTACTGTACACTCGTGAAATTGTCGTACGCGAAAATCAAAATTGTATTGCTACCTCGGAGATGCAATGTCCCATCTCTCGTGCGCCGACTATAACATTTGAGTCAATCTCACTTAAATATTGATAACCAGCCATTGTACCAGCAGTAACCGATCTAACAACTATGCCAGACGCTTGTTGTCTTATATAGGCGCTGCCGACCTCATCGCGTTACACTGATTGGCTCCATACCTATGTTATTTGCATATCTACGCCTATGCCAGTTTTTTGGCTCTCCAGTGTATATACCAATCATGTCGGTGGACGAGTGACCCCCTGGGCCCATACAACAAAATCTCATGACCACACCGGAGTGTAAAACTCATTACGTCATACATTATGTAAACCTAATGCAAGCATTAGGTCATGGGTTGCAGCAGAAGGTAATTCGCAGTGTCCTTCGACTCCACCAGAAGGCATGGCTAAAGCTGTATATTGACATAAATATGTTGAAGCATCAGGCAGCCCCGAACGCCTTCGAGAAGGATTTCTTCAAGGCAATGGATAATGCTATGTACAGCAAGCTTATGGGAAATAAGCGTAAATGCCAGCGTAGGGAACTCGCATGTGGAGATGTTCGGGCAAAGAAAAAAATTGCCAAACCATTCTTCAAATGCAGGACCATTTACGACGAGACACTGTCCGTCGTCAAGTTATGCCATGAGAGTATAACATTTGATAACCCCATACATGCTGGTTTTGCCGTACTTGACCTTTCGAAGACTCTCATGTACCGCTTCTTCTACGACGTGATGAAGGCGCGGTATGGTGGTGAAGTGGATCTCGTCTATACAGATATGGATTCCTTCATCAAGGAGATCGCCTGCCCGACTTCTACTGCGACCTCGCCTAAGACCTGGCACTTATGTCTGAGTTCGACACCAGCACCTACCCTCCCACTCATCCCTGCCACGCACCTGTCAATGCCAAGGGTATAGGCAAATTTTAGTATGAGTGTGGAGGTAACGATATGGTCGAGTTTGTAGGGCTGAAGGCGAAGCTGTACGCATATCGCTGTCATGATAATGTAGCAAAGCGCGCGAAGGGTATACAAAAGAGTGTTGAACAGAATACGATAGTACATGATGATTATCAACATATCCTTTTGACCCAGCGCGCCATGAGATTGCAGGTCAGTGGCATTAGGTCGTACCTTCTTGAAGTGTATACTGAATGTGACAGCAAGTTGGTTTTTTTTGTGGATGGACGACAAGCGTAAGATCATGGATGTTGCCATACATACCACCCCATATGGCCGCTATACTCAACCTGCGGCCCGCGGGCCGCATGCGGCCCGCCGAGCTTTTGTGATTGGCCCACCTGGAGTTATCAAATTACCAAGCATTTTAAATTGCGCGCTCATCAGAGAAACTATGGGTAGCTAAAAGAACATAAATCCCAACCGCGGTGCGCGCAGTGTTGGGATATAGCAATCTCTCTTATTATCTCGCACAACTCAGAGTTGTGGGTTGCGCGAGCGAGACAGCCAGCGGCGGGAATTCCCCTTTTGCTTTCACACTTCTGTACCTACGTCTTTCCTTATTTGTCGTCACTTGTTTTAAATTTGTTTACATGACACACACAAATTATCAAAGTTCGCCTGGTAATAGCAGTTAATTGGTTTTGTTAAGTGTAAAATAGTTATTTTTCTATCAAAATAATGTCAGGAGTGTCTTCTAAGTATAAAAGAAAAATATGTGATGAAAACA
Source organism: Clitarchus hookeri (assembly GCA_002778355.1). Classification (NCBI taxonomy): domain Eukaryota; kingdom Metazoa; phylum Arthropoda; class Insecta; order Phasmatodea; family Phasmatidae; genus Clitarchus; species Clitarchus hookeri. Next base: position 36,734 of record NQII01007990.1, on the reverse strand, counting down.
GATTGTTTCAAGACGAGTGGGAAACGGAATATTTTGTTGTTCCTAACAAAAACAATGCAGCTACTTGTGTAATATGCCGAGAAAATAGTATGTTAAAGAAATACAATATTTCTCGTCATTTTAACACAAAACATAAATCGTTCAAGGAAACGTTTCATTCTGGATCGTCTTTAAGAAGTGAGAAATGGAGTTTTTTTAAGAAGTCATTGCAACAACAGCAAAATGTTATGTCCGTGGCATTATCACAAGACTCCGCGGTAACCATGGCATCATATCAAATTTGTTACATTCTTGGTAAGCATACGAAACAATTCACCGATGCAGAAATTGTAAAATAATGCTTTATTATTGGGGCCAATGCACTTTTTGATAAATTCAGCAACAAAATACAAATATTGTCTAATATAAAAAACTACAGCTCTCCGATTCAACATGTATAAGGCGTATTGAAGACATTTCAAAATTCATCTACGATAAATTATTAGAAAACCTTACAAACTGCAAGTTTTTTAGCTTGGCTTTCGATTCCAGTACCGACGTTTCAGCAACATCGCAATGCTCGGTGTTTGTTAGATATTGTACAGAACATAATTTAATCTTTGAAGGTTTTTTGAAATTTCTTCCAATGAAAGGTCAAACCCGAGGCACAGATTACCTTGATACTATTTGCAATTTTTTAGAGCAGAATAAAATTGATATACAAAAAATCGTGTGTGTTTGCACCGATGGCTGTCCTTCAATGACTGGATCCGAAAATGGATTTCTTACGTTGTTTAAGAAAAAATATAATTTAACAAATTTAATTACATTTCATTGCATTATCCATCAAGAAAACTTGGCGGCACGTGTTGTAAATCCAGAAATTAAAGCTGCGATGAAGACGGTTATCAATATTGTCAATTACATACGAGCAAGAGAATTGAACCACAGAAAATTTAAAAGTCTTTTGGAAGAACTGGGAAGCGAGTATAATGATGTCCTTTTACATACCTCAGTGCGATGGCTTAGTAGAGGAAAAGTTTTAGAAAGGTTTTTTTCTTTACGCCATGAAATAATACTGTTTTTAGAGCAAAATAATAAAGTGTACCCTGAGTTACTAAATGATGGATGGTGGTGTCTTTTAGCCTTTCTATGTGATATTTCAGAAAAACTAAATAGCCTTAATTGGAGGTTACAAGGTGAAAATAACATAGTCTCACAGATGGCAAATAAAGTATTAGCTTTTGAGAAAAAGCTAAAACTTTATCATGAAGAACTACAGAACAAACAGCTGCACAATTTTCCAACTTTTATTAAGATAACAGAGGACCGTATCGACATTTTTGAGGAAAACTGCTCTACAATTTCAAATTATATAACTGCACTATTAGATGAATTTCATAAAAGGTTTCAAGATCTAAGAAAAATTAAAAAATGTTTGATGCTTGTAGAAAATCCATGGCATTTAGAAACAACCACTATCTCAGAGCTGGCTTCAATTTTGAATTGTAATTACCCAGAGTTGTTAGATGAATTCATCGATTTTAAAAACGACCCCCACCTAGAATTTTTGTTTAAAGAAAAAGGGAAAAAAAGGAGTATGTGGTATTTTGGAGCATTATTCCCCAAAAATATAAAAGCGTCCAAAGGAGTGCTCAAATCCTATTAACATTCTTTGGATCGACATATGCGTGCGAATCGTCTTTTTAAAAAATGAAGTACACAAAGAATGTGTACAGAAACAAACTTACAGACTCTCATCTGGATGATGTGATAAGGTTAGCAAGCAGCAACAAGCCAGATCTTGATAAAGTTTTGAAAAAGTGTTCACAGTATCAAAAATCGCATTAAAACGTTTAAATAAACTATCTTTGTTAAAGCCTAAAATATTTATGTTTATAAAAAGTAAATACATGGTTAAATGTTAAAATTAAGTTTTTTATTTACTTACACCTAAACAATTTTTACTTGTGGCCCACGACACTATGACTAAACAGCATTTGTGGCCCCTATAAAAAAAGGTTGAGTATGGCTGCCCTATGGTTATCATACCTAATAAAAAACCGCTCTGGGTCAGGCATGTATGGTTATATATATATATATATANTATATATATATATATATATATATATATATATATATATTTTTATATATGCCTGTCCCCGGAGAGAGTGTTTTTTCCCTGCAGTGTACTAGGTCACACGCAAGAGTCGTATTCCTCTTGTCAGGTAAATTGTTGAGGGTGTTGGTAGCCATATGTCTCGTTTAGCATACTGTAGCAAATGCAAGAGTCATTTATTGCCAGGTATGTTGACTGGTAGCATAATGTAGCTCATACAAGAGGCACATTATTTTCTTGTCAGGTAAATTACCAGTATTTCTTGCCTAGTATACTGGAGAACATGCAAGAGTCGTCTTGCCAGGTATACTGTTGTTGTTCCACACATTCTGTTCCAGCATACTGTAGCCCATGCAAGAGTCATATTCTTCTTCTTGCCAGGTATGCTGGCTGGTAGCACGCTGTAGCTCACGCAAAATATAATCTTATCTTGTCAGGTGTGTTACCAGTATGTCCTGTACAAGTTTTTTTTTCAAATGTGTACTGTATTACATGCAAGCATCGTCTTGCCAAGTATGCCAGCTATGATGTTGTTGTTTCTAGCATACTATAACACATGCAAAAGTCATCTTGTCACATGTGTCTGGTTTTTTCCATCGCACTGTGTTGGCGACACACTGTATTGCTATCCCCCCTTCTCTCTCTTCTGTACTCTTTCCCTTTGCTATAATATGTCTGTACACTCTTTGTCTGCTTTGTTTTCTTTTATATGGTCCAATTCATCGTTGTAACCCGCCTTTACACTATACTTGTGACGTTATGTAGGACATATTGGTGACGACACAAGCATGGTGTACTGCCCGGTCCCCAGCCCGGGGCCTGTCCACATGCTCATACCATGTGGACGGTAAGTGGGAGGGCAACGATACTGCTGCAAGGTAAGCGTGTGTGTGTGCGTGTGTGAGGCGTCGTATCCGGGACTGGCAGCGAGCTTCGCATAACCAATCAGTGAGGTACTAGTAGCAACAGCATACTGAGAAAAAAACCTTGCCGGGAAATTGTGGTAGGGACGACACGGTCCCCTCGCATGGATGGGGACTTTGTAATGTATGTTGTAGGGTACTAGCTAGCAACACGACCTCCATCGGTACTCGCTGGGTTGCATTGTGACCTGGACGACCCCTAGCTTGGGAGCATGAGGTTCAAGTTCTAGTAGGAAGGCATTACTTAGCATTCTAATAGCACATGGAGAAAACCATGCTGGGCATCGTGGTGGGGATCTGGTGGTGTCGTGGGGACGAATAAACCTCGCCAGGGCATTGTGGCAGGAATCTAGGTTTGGGATGTATGGTACTAACTAGCAACATGGCCACCACTGGCTGGGTGGCATCGTAATGGGGACGACCCCTAACTTGGGAGCATGACATAACAGTTCTAGTAGGAAAATTTTGAAAAATTCGTCCCTCGTCTCCGACTCGGCAGCGCTGCCTTACAATTGAACAGTCGGGACGTCGTCGCGGGGATCTGGTGGTATTGTCACGGGGAAATGGGCACTGGCTTCTAACATGGCCTCCATCGAAACTGGCTGACAAAATGGCCGCCCTGGGGTCGAGGCATCGTTGGGTGTCGAGTTAACCTCGCCGGGGCGTCGTGGCGGGGATACAGGTTCGGGGCACTGTCGAGGGGACGAGGGTACTGGCACTGGTATCTGGTGGCGTCGTGGCAGGGATCTGGGGTCGTGGCCTTGAAGGGAGGTAGAGGGGTATCTTGTGGCATCGTCGCAGGGACGACCTGGAATGCAAGAGCATGCAGTTTGGGATACTGGATTACAAAAATGGTCGTCATGGAATGCCCGATAAAAAATTTCACCTTGACCTTGACCTTATAAAAATTTGAAATTTTTAGAAAGTTTTGGAAAAAATTTTAAAATTCGTCCCTCGTCCCCACACCAACGCCAGTGTTTTACAATCCTCTATTTCTAACTACTTCTTACACCTATACCGTTAGAAAATTCAAAATGGTTCCGAATATGCTTGAATAATGAGTGTTCCTGTTGCCACATAAGTTTTAATGAAGCTGCCTTATGTCGCTGGATGGTAGAAAAGAAAGACACCGGATCTTGTCATACCTGTGACAATCAAATGGCCCTCCTTCTTGATGGTCTGTTAAGATCATACATAACGGGTCAGCAGTAAACAGGTCCCCCCCATGTACCCATTGCTCGTAACAAAATCTGACTGAAATTTTAACATCTTAAATTACGTCATGTTATCAAACCTTTTACTCACGGCCCTACCTATTAACCAATTGTCTTAAACTTTAAAGCACGTAATCGCATATTCTGATCTGATTTCATATTCGAACCCCCCTCCAGTATACATGTTTGTGCATACATTTTACAATATACTTACATTTTCAAGTTTTTAACAAAAAATTAATTTAATACATAACTTTTATTTATAAAATTATGTATACTGAGCTGTTGTATTGTTTTACTCGTATTTACCTTAACAGTGAGCGTCAGTTCGTATATCATATTATATACATGCATTTCCAAATTTTTTCAAACAATAAACAAAATAAATATATAACACATACATAACTTTTATTTGTTAATATGTACTTAAACATAGGTTGTGACCTTATGCATGAATTAGTATTGAAGAACCAAGCCTGGAAATATAGTTCTTCAAATGCCTACTTTGAAAAACTCCTTAGTGCATATCTATGTCTATAAAAATAGAATATGGAAATTGTATGATTCGAAGTCCAGGTATTAGAATGAGTGTTTATAATTTCCTATGCCTTATTCGAATTATTCTCAAAGAAATGTCCGGTTATGTGCTGCATGTAATATACCAAGTCTGGATATGTTATGTGTAAAAAAAATAATTACTTAATCGATATATGTGTGAAATGAAAAATATTTTAATATGAGCATTCATGTGCTGAGCACTACAAATAAGAATATGTCGAAACATTTTAAATACATATAATTTTTATTTAAAATTAGACGAATAATTCTTGTACATTGCATAGCTGAATAAAATTTTTTTTTTCATTGAATTTAGACTTTTAGGTGGGTTTACATAAACTCAAGTTTCTTCTTTTATTAATTTCTGGAAAACCATGCACCCTTTTCAAAAATGCTTTTAAAATGTTTTTAGTTTGATTTTCGACAGTTATGTCTGGGTACATTTTGGCATTTCACTCTGTATTCTTTATAAAAAAACACCCATACTATCCTCAATTATGCATGGATCGATAAATACGTATATTAATAAAATTTTAGTTTTTATATCGGTGTGTATGTGGGGGTGCGTGTGTGTGCATTTAATGTTGACTGAGATCCCTGCTGCCGAATCCAAACAGTTTTGCATTAACAAAATTGTCCTGGACTACTATTTATTCGTTTAAACATTTACAATGCAATAGTGAGTGCCCTTCGAGATATTTATTAGTACGTTTGTAAACATGCCTATTGATTTTAAGGTATGCAAATTAAGTGAAATTTTTTACAATCACATTGGAATAATTTTGGCAATACACGAGTCCATACATAAGCTACTTGCCAACATACTTTGAGATCATTCAGTCATAGGTATTCCTATGGAATCCAGTATGGTGTCGGGGGATAGATACATACATACAATAGCTGTTTCTTATATCACAGTTGAATTCTCCTTTAAAATACATGCAACATCGTATACGAACAAATTGACAATATGACATTGATCTAGGTCATTGGTGAAACATATAAAATGAATTTTGTGAATATAACTTCGAGGGTCGCAAAATGGTGGTGATTTATACTCATAAAAAAGGCTTTGGCATAATTCATTTTTTATGTCGGATAGACTTTCACTGGTCTGATACGTTCCATTATCCATGTGCCTAACTCCAGCAGTCGTTGAATGATGTCCAACTATGTGTCTATGTTCGTATCTGTCTGATATAGGCATAATGCACTTAAAACATGCTCTGAGGGAAGGTAACCACTGTCCTATATTCGTGGCTGGCGGTCGTTACATAATAACTTTAAACATCCTAAGATCAATCCCTATACATACTTAAAGTCAACGTGGTATCGAATACATGTGTGTAACAAAATTTTATGGCTTAACATTAGCATTCGACTCGAATAAACGAGCCCGAAAATAAATATCACTTGGTATATCTACATACACCATTCTTTGCTTATAACATTATATATGCCTATAAAATTCATAATTATGTTTTTTGACACAACATTCGTATTCTCTTTGATAATACGAATCCGTATTCATGCTGCTCGATATACTAATTTAAAAGTCAAATAAAAATATATTTATTTAAATACATGACTTATTTATAAAATCATGCTTTTCATAATCTATGGTTCCGGCATCATATACTACACACAAATCCGTCTTGTAAATACGAATCCACAGAAACATTGCTCGGCATAATATTTTCTGTAAGTAATAAAGTGAAGTACAATATAATACATTAAATACATAACTTTAATTAATAATTTGTTTTGTATAATTGATGGATGTAACATCGTAATCTAATAATTTTTGAAAATACGAATCAATAGACAAGTCGCTCCATACACCATTGTCTGGGGGTTTAAAAGTTTACCTCTTATTTATAAAATTATGCATTTTCAGTGCCTTTTCAACATGACTGCTGTATAGGTTAACAGCTTATTTTTGTATACAGTATACATCATTTAGACCTGTACTGGCACCCATGTCCTGGTTTCTTAGTTGGGAAATGGTGGTCAACTATAATTATAAAGGGTCTAATGACATAATTGACCCAACCACCCTCATCGACATCAGGGTCGATGCCTATGATATGAATTTGGTGACTTTATCTTAAACAGTTCGGAAAATATGCCTAACTATGCTTAAAAGATGGCTTAAGGCATAATTGGCCCAACCTCCTTCGTCGACATCATGGTCGATGTCTATGATATGCATTTGGTATATCATAAACAGTCGGAAATTACAACCAACTCTCCTTAAAAGTGGGCTTGAACATACTTTCACTGCGGCCCATTTTGTCGTCGGGGGTGATGCCTATTTTATGCATTTGGTGACTATAGCTTAAACATTTGGTAACTTACAACCAACTATTTTTATAATAGGACTTAGGGTATACTTGCTGTGCAGACCTATTCGATGCTGGGGTTATACCTATGTTATGAATTTGGTGGCTGTATCTTAAATTGTTAGAGAATAACAGCCAACTATGCTTATAAAGTGGGCTTAGGGTATACTTAACCCTGCGGCCCTTTTCGTTGTCGAGAGTGATACCTATGTTTTGTTTTTGGCGGCTATATATTCGGTGGGTGGGAATTGGTGACGAACTATGCTTATAGGAGAACCTGAGGCATACTTGGCCTTACCACCTTGATGCTATGCTCTAGCTGACACAAATTGTAGTTTTGTGGTGGGAATTTAAGATGGCGATGTGGAATGACAGAGCATGATAGGGAGAATGACAGAACATGATAGGTGGAATGCTAGAGCACGAAGTACAATGAAAGGGCAATGTACTAGATACTTCTAGGGTGGAATGACAGAGCATGATAGGCAGAATGACAGAGCATGAAAGGTGGAATGACAGAGCATGATAGGCAGAATGACAGAGCATAATAGGTGGAATGACAGAGCATGAAGTATCATGACAGGGCAATTAACTAGAACATTCCTGAAACAAAGTCAGCTATTTTCAAACTGAGTGACCATGAAAATTTGGGTAAGGAAACTTTATCTGGAAATTTTGCAGATTTGAAAGACAATTTTGAGGGAAATTATAGGAATTTTTAGTATTTTTTCAGGGGAAATGGGACATTTTGAGATACAGGTCAGGGTAAAAGGTCAAGGTCATCCAAGATGGTGGATTATCCTCTGCCAAATGCCACTACTGGTCCACTGCCAGATGCCATATGGCTCCTACCCTCCTAATCACCAACCCCATGTTCCGGAATGCCCGTTTCCCTATTACTTGGCTGTACTCCTCAAACATTGACTAGATATTATATCATACATTTTCAAAACTTCAAAGCTGCCTCTGAGTTTATTACTGTCTCTTATATTCTCATTATCTTCATTCATGATTGTCATTATTGCGTAAATTTTGCTTCCAACTTTAAGTATGAGCTGAAACTAAAATAATATATATGTCATGTATAGCATCAATTTTTGAATACCACTGGAAATAGTTACGCGAAAAAAAATTATTAAAGAAGAGACTAAAAAACTAAAGTGTTTTAGCCATGCCATTTAAGTTTTTTTTTTACAAAACGAGCTTAACATAGAAAAAGTAAATTTTTTTAAATTTATTTACAAAAATTGGCTTTAATAAAATTTGAACACGTACAGTACTACATATTTCAGTAAAATCAGCAGGCCTAACATGGCAGAATTCCAAGTTTGAATTTAAAGAAAAATGTGATATTAAAACTAACACATATAAAAGAATTATGCATTCAAAACCCTTCAACTTGTATTAAGGTATGTTAAGTATACATTAGTTAAAAAAATTTAGAATTAGTCAAAATTAAAAAAAAAATCTCGACTACTAAAACTAACAAAAAGGCGGAATCCTTAACTTTAAAGTAAAAAGAAATTATCTCAAAAGGCAGTGAGTGGCTCAAGCGTATACTGTGAAACACAGCAAGCAGTCAATGGATGTTGGGACGTCCCTCTTGCTCCTGGAGTTTCGCGTTTTGTGACTCCAACTGCGGCTCCGCTTCTGGCTGCCTCCTGAAACACCACAACATCCACTCGTCTGCCACTTGTTCTTTCTTCGGCAACACTACACTACTTCAATCTTAGTTAGATGCTGTTCACGATAAAGTGAGCACTTTTGACATAAAACTTTGAAACAAGTTAGTGCCCATAAATATATACGAGGGCCGATTCAGAAGTCATGGCAACTATTGCTTATCTCCCGAAAATGATCCAACACAGGAAATGTACTATGTATAAGTTAAAGTGCACGAGAAATACGGCTTAAAGGTGACACCACATGTGGTACTTACATTATTTAATGCCTATTTGGTTATTCTTTTTCTATGATGTTCAGAATTACAAAACGAATAAGGAATAACATTTAAAATTCTTATTAAATATGGAATGCCTTTAGGAATACTAACAACAAAATTAGAAGATTTATTAGTCAACTTTTTTTATTATAATAACTTAAATATCCCGAATAACTAAAAATAAAAACGTCTTGCATAATCTCTTTAAATAAATTATTTTGGTGAATTGCCATTTTTTTTAAGACTTCGGACCAGAATATATCCGTTTTCGTAGCCATATGCACAATAAAGTTTTCAAACCGCTAGAAAAGAAAGAGTTGCATCACACCACCAATTACAATATAACTCTATAAATCACTCGCCTACGATCTATCTTCGCCAAATAGTCGCTTCCAAATATTCGTCGTCGCATAACCCCCTACACTCCTTCAAACCCCTTCTCCTTTTTTTCGATCGTCACTCCCTCGGCAGTGCCCAGTGTAGTGCACTGGAAACTCAAGTTTTCAGCATCTACAACCAGCTCCGCCCTTACTTATTTCATATCACCGTACATAAAAGTCACACATCTTCACTAACAACCGACCCTAGTCCCACACTAGAGTCAGAAAAGGGAATTAATATTGTTATCCTCTGTGAATGTCGCACATATTTTCCCAGCGCCCACTTCACTCTGCATTGGTTAGCTGTGCTCTAACACCGATACCTTTAATATTCTTTCGGGGCGTGTCCATGGCTACAGCCGCGATCATGGCAACAGTCTGCTGGGAAAATATTAGCAGCAAGTTTATGGGCTATTTATGGCATGCCAACTGTTGCTTACCGCTGGGGACATATTAGCAGAGATATGTGGGCATCATATGGCATGCCTTTTGTTACTGCTGCGGATGTATTATAAGCATGCTAATGAGCCACTTATGGAATGACACTGATGCTTACTGCTGGGTACATAATAGCAGCCAGCTTAGAGGCCATTGTTGGCTTGTCAACTGTTGCTTAATACTGAAGAAACATTATCAGCAAGCATATGGATAATTTATGGCATGCCAACGGTTACCACTGGGGACATATAAGTAACAATTTCATGCACAATTTATGACATGGCAACTATTTGTTGTTGCGATATAGAAGATAGCATTTGTGAATTCACTTAATGTTTTTTATTCCATGTGTATGTGAAGTAGAATTATTATGTGACATTATTAGTAATAGGGAGAAAAAAGTTTCCTGGTTGGAAACTTGCAAAGCATAATATGCTAAAGAAATTCTTGATTTTGCTTTTTAATACCACCTGAAAGCAGCCAGAAACCAAAATACTAGTATTAAAAAAAACATAAATCTCAGTATTAACTTCTGATACTAATATAAATTGTGTCTATAGCAAAGCAAATAATGTATATTTAATGTGTGTAAAGTAATCTTATTTACTTAATTTGTTCCAAGCGAATGTATGGTAGTGTAGTTGGTAGCAGTCTGGACTGTGAACACAGTGGTTGTGAGTTAGATTTAATGTTCTTAGAAAGAAACTTACCAATTGTAAAATGGTACGGAAGATAACATACATGAAGATAGAAAATAATTAATTTTTTATTTGAGCGAAACATAATTATTTTTTTGGGTTTTAAAGTCCAAAGCAAGCTGTTTTTAAGAAGGCTACAAGTGGCCAATAGTAGGGTTGTAAGTGACAAATAGGGCTACAAGTGGTCAATAGCTGGACCACAAGTGGCTTGCCCACAGTTGGCTGACGAAAGTTGGTTACCTTATGGCAGGTCAGAAGCACTAAGCCAGTGGGCCACTGCTGCCACTTATTGCCCACTAATGGTGCTGGCATACTTGGGGAAGAGCTGGCTATGCAGAATCGGGCCGCTTATGGGCAGATTGTGTTCTGCTACACGGAAGTTATCTAAAGAGTGGCCCAGATGTGGCCAACTGCACACTACATTCAAGAGGCATCATGTGGGCCACGTGCTTCTACAGGTGCATTAAAGACGTTGGCTGATTATGGATACCATTTGTAGGATGCTTGTGTACAAGCAGATTCGCACAAGTGGCCCAACTGACTTTTGATTCTTGGGAAGGACCACAATACAACGCTAAGTGAATGACGACCGACTATGTCTGGTTGGGGACGGAGTAAGAGTATATTTAAAACATGACTTTAGGCAGGGTCGCATTTAATATAATGGGTTATTCTTGATATTTTTACTTTATCGTGTTAAAATACTGGAGGCTTGATTCATATTAAGGAGATTACTGTGACAGTGGTCGAGGGGAAAGGCAGATTGTCATAGCAGTTGACAATAACTGACATAAATATTATGGAGATGATGATCCTGGGTTAAGCATTTGGAGGCTAATATAACACATTTAAGGGCCACCACTTGTTCGTGAAACATAATGGTTGCAGCAGGTGCCTCATGACCAAACAATTGTGGAGTTGATTCCAGCTGCTTACCAAATTTTTTTATTCTTTTAAAATTTTACAAATTTCATAGGAAAGCAAAAATTTTACATAGTTTCAAATCTATAAATTAAGTTTCCATTAAAAGTACATGTTCGATATGTAACACTCTGCATTTAAAAAACGTAGAGATTTATTAGTTGTTAACTAAAAGAAATTTGAACAATTAAAATAAAACTCTTTATGGGTCGACTGCATCCTAGATGTCGGATCGCTCCACGATTCCAGACTTTGTCAAGGCCAGCTGCCTACCTTGCGTCTTTGTACAAGCTCATCTGTCTCGCGAGCGGAGTGTGAAGGGTGGATGATAATGTTAGAGGTGGTTGGGGGGAGGTTCATGCAATTTGCGATGGAGAGAGAGATGATTTTAAAGTGTTGGGTGATGTTGAGGGGGTTGTTGTTGAGGGAGGGAGGTGGCAATGAGACATCGGAGTGGGAGGTATGTATATTGTTTCTGTCGATCGCGGAGCGTTTCAGTACATTTACGATGTAGGTTGCGAATGTCGCGGTGTTAAAAATATTTTGCTTTTTTTAGACACTTTTATCAAAGAAAATTTAAAAAATAGGATGAATGGGGTGTGCAGGGTTTTGGTTGGAGAGTTGAAAAGGAGGGTGAAGTAGGGTGAAGTAAAGATACTTGTGACGCGACAGGGTGGTGTTTGGAGAGTGAGTTTTTGGTTGGTTGGGGAGGGTTTGGGACACCTACATATTTGATCCAATTTGGAAGTCCTGTGATTGGGTTACATGGTTATGAACTCACACTTGTATTCACCTTGAAAAGACGAGGTCAGCAATATTCAGCACAGTATACACATATTAAAATGATTTTTAAAAGATAATTTTCCATTGTTTGCTCATTGTGGCGTTGCCCCCGACACAGATTCTGTTTCTAGTGATATAAAATGGCAACCCAATGATTAAAATAGCTATCATTTTGTAAGTAAGCATATGATATATTCTAAGAAAAAAAATTCGTTGGTTGCCTTAACAAGCAATGTAAGCGTATTTGCTGATATTTATTATAATAATCACAAGTTTACAGCGGACACACATGTATTATGTTTCCTTCGAAAGTAAGCTAAATACACCAACTAATAAAAGATATTATCAAGTACAATAAAGAGCCAAAAAAACTGGTACACCTACCAAATATAGTGTAGGGCCCCCGTGAGTACGTTGAAGTGCTGCAAGACGACGTGGCATGGACTCGACTAATGTCTGAAGGTGTGCAGGAGGCAATTCACACCATGAATCCTGCAAGGCAGTCCACAAATCCATAGGAGTGCGAGGCGGTGGAGATCTCTTCTGAACCGCACATTGCATGGCATCCCATATATGCTCAATAATGTTCATGTCTGGTACTTTAAGTGAACAATTGAAGTGTCTAAAGTCAAAAGAGTGTTCCTGGAGCCACTCGGTTGCAACTCTTGTTGTGTGGGGTGTCGCAATGTCCTGCTGAAATTGTCCACGTCCGTCGGAATGCACAATGGACATGAATTGGTGCAGGTGATTGGACAGGATGCTTACGTATCTGTCCCCTGTCAGAGTCATAGCCAGACATATCAGGGGTCCCATTTCACGCTAACTGCACACGCCCCATACCATGACAGAGCCTTCACCACTTTGAACAGTCCCCTGTTGACATGTACGGTCCATGGATTCATGAGGATGTCTCCATACCAGTACACATCCATCCTCCCGATATAATTGGAAACGAGACTTGTCAGACCAGGCAACGTGTGTCCAGCCATCAACAGTTCAATGGTGGTGTTGGCGTGCGCAGGCGAGGCGTTAAGCTATGTGTCGTGCAGTCAAAAACGGTACACGAGTGGGCCTTCTGCTCCGAAAGCCCATATCATTGATTGTCCGTTGAATAGTTCGCACGCTGGCACTTGTTGATGTCCCAGCATTGAAATCTGCGCCAATATGAAAAAGGGTTGCACGTCTGTCCCGTTTAATGATTCTCATCAGTCGTCGTTTGTCCCGTTCGTTCACGATCTTTTTCCGGGCACAGAGATGTCGAAGATTTGATGTTTTACCGGATTTCCGTTATTCATAGTACACCCATGAAATGGTCGTACGCGAAAATCCATAATTTTATCGCTACCTCGGAGACGCTATGTCCCATCTCTCGTGCGCCGACTATAACACCACGTTCAAACTCACCTTAATCTTCATAACCTGCCATTGTAGCAGCAGTAACCGATCTAGCAACTTTGCCAGACGCTTGATGTCTTATATAGGCGCTGCTGACCGCATCGCGTTACTCTGATTGGTTCCATACCTCGGTTATTTTTCATACGCATGCATATACAATTTTTTTTGGCTCTCCAGTGTATGTTATAGCACAATGAAATTTTAAACTTTTTCATTGTATCGCGAATGTCAATACTTTACGAGAACATAAAAATAACAAATTTCTAACCAAAAAAGCAGTAAAATTTGTAGTTTGTTTATTAAAATTCCTTCATCATTTGAACCAACAATAATACAAGTTCTGAATACCACCATGTTGGATGCTGATAAATTTAAAAAACCAACTTATAAAGGCTAAAGCTTGCACTCTGTAAACATTAATTTTAGTGTATAACTGTAGTAAAAAATTAATCATAAATATTATAAAACTGTGCACACGTAGTTCATAATAACAATGGCCAATTATTTTTATTATAATGTAAAATTTATAATTATAACTCTCATTAATATTTCTGCATTTTTCGAAAGAATCACTTGCAAAATTTTTCATGCTGAACGAAAGAAAATTTTTAAGAACTGCTTCGGAATGAACCTGCAAATTCAAGTCTTATGCAGCTGGCTATTAATGGTAGAAAGGCATTTAAATGATGATATTTAATTAAATAACTATGCCATTGTGAATCTATCTAATGACTGATAATCCCAGAATATGACAGATACACTCTGCCAAAATGTAGACCAGTGTAACTGTCGTTACCTGATATTTAAATGATACTTGTATATGTAAGCAGAGGGAGTTAGGTCAGTGATTAAAAACTAAATGTGACGAACATAAAAAGAAATACAATCACAAAAATTTGACTATATATGCAGATGGTTAAAATACCAGTTCGCTAAATGAGCCATTGTTTCACAGCAGAAAACGCACAGTGATCATCTGTGTTGTCTTCATTGTGTCGTCCAAAGTTATTTGCCATTATCTGTATCATTCGCTTGGTTACTCATTGTGTTTTTTTTGTATAGTTTGCTGTAATAGACATTCCTACTGCAGAATTGTTAGCCAATTACATANAGTTACTCATTGTGTTTTTTTTGTATAGTTTGCTGTAATAGACATTCCTACTGCAGAATTGTTAGCCAATTACATAAATGTATCTTTGCTACAGCTACTCTTGGCATACTTTCGACTTTGTGTTTTGTTCTCTTATATTCTTGGTTTCGTTTTCTGAGATACCATCATTGCAATCAGAGAAATAATGGTAAAGTACATTCACAGAAAAGCGAGCACATTTGAAACCAACATTTCAAAATATATCACTGTCCAGAACTACATAGATACTACACTTGTAAACAGGTTCCTTGTTAAATAAATAAATTCTATTTTTAAAAATATTGTTTTTAAGACTTGACGTTATATTGCTTGTATTGCGAGCATAATGTTGAAGTGTATGGCCAACAAAAATTAGGTTTAATTATTTTATACACATGAGAGTACGAATTTTCACAATAGTAACACATTTTCAATACTAGCAATTTGCTTATTTGTAAGATGTTGATATCCATTGTAATACCACAGTAATAAAAGGGTCGCGAATGAATAAAGCGAAGAGGCCCATGTCAATGATAATTTTACAAATGGCAGAAGAATACAAAATGAGAAGCAAAGTATATCCTAAGCCAGGCTATCAAAAGTTCTCAGTTAACTGTGGACAGCATACAGGAAAAGTACTGAATAATGCATGCAACGAGGTGCGGGAGATCAACTCACTGGAAGCAGTGCGCCAGCGGCGGCAGCTGGCCTCGGCCGCGCGAGTCGACCGTACTGGAGTCGCGTACGAGCACCATGCGAGAGCCCAAGGGCCAAAAGCGCGCTCGCTCCTGCAGGTAGCTGTGGCGGTGCTGGGCGCTCAACTGGTCACTCGCTGCCTGNCCAAGGGCCAAAAGCGCGCTCGCTCCTGCAGGTAGCTGTGGCGGTGCTGGGCGCTCAACTGGTCACTCGCTGCCTGTAACCTTAGCGCCCAAGCGCCGGAATCATTCTGGGGACGGCGCAACTCCTCCATGCCCATACGACAGGTGTTGCGGTATGCCCAGGGCAGCCACACCTGCTGGCTGCTACTTGCGCTCTCACTCCCGCCTCGGAACTTCTTCTTCTCCTTGCAAGCTGCCATCTCAGCTTGGCAAGCTGCCGTCTCCACCTGGTGAACTGCTGTCTCCTTCTGGAGAGCTGCCATCTCAAACTGGCGAGCTGCCATCTCCTCCTGGCGAGCTACCGTCTCTACCTGGCGAGCTGACATCTTCACCTGGCGAGCTACCGTCTCCACCTGGCGAGCTGCGGTCTCCTCCTTGCGAGCTGCCTTCTCCTCCTTGCGAGCTGCCTTCTCCTTCTTGCGGGCTGCCATCTCCACCTGGCAAGTTGCAGTAACCACCTGACGAGCTGCCATTTCCACAGGGCGAGCTGCCATCTTAACCTGGCGAGCCGCTGTCTTCACCTGGCATGCTGCCATCTCCACCTGGCAAGCTGCCATCTCAACCTGGCGAGCTGCCATATCCTCCTTGTAAGTTGTCATCTCCTTGTGAACAGCCGTTTCCTCCTGGCGAGCTGCCGTCTCCACCTGGCGAGTTGCTGTCTCCTCCTGGCTATCTGCCATCTCCATCTGACTAGCTGCCATCTCCATCTGACTAGCTGCCATCTCCACCTGGTGAGCTGCCGTCTCCTTGCGAGCTGCAGTCTCCACCTGGCGAGCTGCTGTCTCAACCTTCCGAGCTGCCATCTCCACCTGGCGAGCTGCCATCTCAACCTGGCGAGCTGCCATCTCCTCCGTGCGAGCTGCTATCTCCATCTGGCTAGCTACCATCCCCTCCTGGTGAGCTGCCATCTCCACCTGGCGAGCTGCTGTCTCTTCCTTGAGAATTGCCATCTCCACCTTGCGAGCAGCCGTCTCCACCCGGCGAGCTGCCATCTCCACTTGGCGATCTGCCATCTCCACCTGGCGAACTGCCGTATCCACATGGCGAGCAGCCGTCTCCACCTGGCGAGCTGACATCTCCTCCTTGTGAACTGCCTTCTCCACCTTGCGAGCTTCCATCTCCATCTGGCGAGCCGCTGTCTCCTCCTGGCGAGCTACTGTCTCTAACTGGTGTGCTGCCATCTCCACCTGGCGAGCTGCCCTGTCCACCTGGCGAGATGCTGTCTCCACTTGACGAGCTGCCTTCTTCTTTTTGCAAGCTGCTATCTCCACCTGGCGAGCTGCCGCCTCCTTCTGGCTAGCTGCCATCTCCGCCTGGCAAGCTGTCATTTCGACATGACAAGATGCCATCTCCACCTGGCGAGCTGCTGTCTCCTTGAGAACAGCCATCTCCTTTTGGCAAGCTGCAGTCTCCTCCTGGCGAACTGCCATCTCCACCTGGCGAGTTGCCGTCTCCACCTGGCGAGCTGCCGTCTCCACCTGGAGAGCTGCGATCTCCAACAGGCGAGCTGCCATCTCCTCCTGGCGAGCTCCCATCTCCACCTGGCGAGCTGCTATCTCCACCTGGCGATCTGCAGTCTCCACCTGGCGAGCTGCCATCTCCTTGCGAGCTTCCATATCCTCCTTGCTAGCTGCCATCTCCTGGCGAGCTGCCATCTTCACCTGGCGAGCTGCTGTCTCCACCTGGAGAGCTGCCATCTCTTTATTGCGAATCGCCATCTCCACCTGGCGAGCTGCCGTCTCCACCTGGTGAGCAGCCATCTCCATCTGGCAGGCTGCCATCTCTACCTGGCGAGCTGCCGTCTCCGCTTTGCAAGTAGCCATCTCTTCCTGGCAAGCTGCCGTCTCCTCCTGGCGAGCTGCCATCTCCACCTGGTGAGCTGCCATCTCCATCTGGCAAGCTGCCATTTCCACCTGGCGAGCAGCCATCTCCACCTGGCGAGCTGCCATCTCCACCCGGCGAGGTGCTGTCTCCTTTTTGCGAGATGCCATCTGCTCCTGGCTAGCTGCCATCTCTTCCTGACGAGTTGCCATCTCCTCCTGGATAGCTGTCGTCTCTTCCTTGTGAGCTGCTTTCTCATCCGTGAGAGTTTCCATCTCCACCTGGCGAGATACCGTCTCCTTCTGGCTAGCTGCCATCTCCTCCTGACAAGCTGCTGCCTCCTCCTGGCGAGCTGTTATCTCCACCTGNCCGTCTCCTTCTGGCTAGCTGCCATCTCCTCCTGACAAGCTGCTGCCTCCTCCTGGCGAGCTGTTATCTCCACCTGACAAGCTGCTGCCTCCTCCTGGCGAGCTGTTATCTCCACCTGGCTAGCTGCTGTCTCCTCCTGACAAGCTGNCCAAGGGCCAAAAGCGCGCTCGCTCCTGCAGGTAGCTGTGGCGGTGCTGGGCGCTCAACTGGTCACTCGCTGCCTGCAACCTTAGCGCCCAAGCGCCGGAATCATTCTGGGGACGGCGCAACTCCACTATGCCCATACGACAGGTGTTGCGGTATGCCCAGGGCAGCCACACCTGCGGGCAGCTACTTGCGCTCTCACTCCCGCCTCGGAACTTCTCCTTCTCCTTGCGAGCTGCCATCTCAGCTTGGCGAGCTGCCGTCTCCACCTGGTGAACTGCTGTCTCCTCCTGGCTAGCTGCCGTCTTCACCTGGCGAAATGTAATCTCCACCTGGCAGGCTGCAGTCTCCTTTTGCCTAGTTGACGTCTCCTCCTTGCGAACTGCCGTCTCCAGCTGGCGAGCTCCCATCACCTCCTGGAGAGATGCCATCACCTTCTTGCGAGGTGCCATCTCCTTCTGGAGAGCTACCGTCTCCACCTGGCGAGCTGACATCTTCACCTGGCGAGCTACCGTCTCCACCTGGCGAGCTGCGGTCTCCTCCTCGCGAGCTACCTTCTCCTCCTTGCGAGCTGCCTTTTCCTTTTTGCGAACTGCCATCTCCACCTGGCAAGTTGCAGTTACCTCCTGGCGAGCTGCCATTTCCACATGGCGAGCTGCCGTCTCAACCTGGCAAGCTGCCATCTCCACCTGGCGAGCTGCCATCTCCTCCTTGTGAACTGCCATCTCTTTCTGGCCAGCTGCCTTCTCATGGCGAGCTGCCATTTTCACCTGGCGAGATGCCATCTCCTTGTGAGCTGCCATTTCCTCCTGGCGAGCTGCCGTCTCCACCTGGCGAGTTGCCGTCTCCTCCTGGCTAGCTTCCATCTCCATCTGACTAGCTGCCATCTCTATCTCACTAGCTGCCATCTCCATCTGACTAGATGCAATCTCCACCTGGAGAGCTGCTGTCTCCTTGCGAGCTGCCGTCTCCACCTGGCGAGCTGCCGTCTCAACCTGCCGAGCTACCATCTCCACCTGGCGAGCTGCCATCTCCACCTGGCGAGCTGCCATCTCCTCCTTGCGAGCTGCTATCTCCACCTGGCTAGCTACCACCCCCTCATGGTGATCTGCCATCTCCACCTGGTGAGCTGCTGTCTCTTCCTTGAGAATTACCATCTCCACCTTGCGAGCAGCCGTCTTCACCCGGCGAGCTGCCATCTCCATCTGGCGAGCTGCCTTCTCCTCCTGGTGAGCTACCATCTCTACCTGGCGAGCTGCCATCTCCACCTGGCGAACTGCCGTATCCACATGGCGAGCAGCCATCTCCACCTGGCGAACTGACATCTCCTCCTTGCGAACTGCCTTCTCCACCTTGCGAGCTTCCATCTCCATCTGGCGAGCTGCCTTCTCCTCCTGGTGAGCTACCATCTCTACCTGGCGAGCTGCCATCTCCACCTGGCGATTTGCCGTATCCACATGGCGAGCAGCCATCTCCACCTGGCGAACTGACATCTCCTCCTTGCGAACTGCCTTCTCCACCTTGCGAGCTTCCATCTCCATCTGGCGAGCTGCCTTCTCCTCCTGGTGAGCTACCATCTCTACCTGGCGAGCTGCCATCTCCACCTGGCGATTTGCCGTCTCCTCCTGGCGAGCTTCCAGCTCCACCTGGCGTGCTGCCATCTCCACTTGGCAAGCTGCCCTGTCCACCTGGCGAGATGCTGTCTCCACCTGACAAGATGCCTTCTCCTTTTTGCAAGTTGCTCTCTCCACCTGGCGAGCTGCCGCCTCCATCTGGCTAGCTGCCATCTCCGCATGGCAAGCTGTCATTTCGACATGACGAGCTGCGATCTCCACCTGGCGAGATGCTGTCTCCTTGAGAACTGCCATCTCCTTTTGGCAAGCTGCAGTCTCCTCCTGGCGAATTGCCATCTCCACCTGGCGAGCTGCCGTCTCCATCTGGCGAGCTGCCGTCTCCATCTGGAGAGCTGCGATCTCCAACAGGCGAGCTTTCGTCTCCTCCTGGCGAGCTGCCATCTCCTCCTGGCGAGCTCCCATCTCCACCTGGCGAACTGCCATCTCCACCTGGCGAGCTGCAGTCTCCACCTGGCGAGCTGCCAGCTCCTTGCGAGATGCCATCTCCTCCTTGCTAGCTGTCATCTCCTGGCGAGCTGCCATCTTCACCTGGCGAGCTGCTGTCTCCACCTGGAGAGCTGCCATCACTTTATTGCGAACTGCTGTCTCCACCTGGCGAGCTGCCGTCTCCACCCGGCGAGCAGCCATCTCCATCTGGCAAGCTGCCGTCTCCGCTTTGTAAGCAGCCATCACCTCCTGGCGAGCTGCCGTCTCCTCCTGGCGAGCTGCGATCTCCACCTGGTGAGCTGCCATCTCCATCTGGCAAGCTGCCATTTCCACCTGGCGAGTTGCGATCTCCACCTGGCGAGGTGCTGTCTCCTTTTTGCGAGCTGCCATCTGCTCCTGACTAGCTGCCATCTCTTCCTGACGAGCTGCTATCTCCTCCTGGATAGTTGTCGTCTCTTCCTTGCGAGCTGCCGTCTGCTCCTTGAGTGCTTCCATCTCCACCTGGCGAGATACCGTCTCCTTCTGGCTAGCTGCCATCTCCTCCTTACATGCTGCCGTGTTCTTCCGGGGAGCTGTTATCTCCACCTGGCTAGCTGCTGTCTCCTCCTGGTGAGCTGCCATCTCCTGCTGGTGAACTGCTATCCCCTCCTGGCGTGCTGTTATCCCCTCCTTGCGAGCTGCCATCTCCTCCTGGCGAGCAGTCATCGCCTCCTTGCGAGCTGCTGTCTTTTCCTGGTGAGCTGCCATCTCCTGGCGAGCTGCCCTGCTCTCGCTCTTCCATGAATTGTCAGTGCCACCACTGTTTCCAGCACTCTCGTTCTTTACCATGTGCATGCTTTTTTCAGCACCCTCGTACCCTAGCTTCATCTGCTCAGCAGTTGCTGGAAAAAAAGGAAAGGAAAAATATCAGTTTATTTAAATTTTTGAAAACGAAAATGTAAAGAAAAATACTGTCAGCACTATAAACATAGCTTAAGATTTGACGTAATTCTCAGCAGACATAACCACTGAGTATAACTTCATACAATTTTTACAGTTCTCGAAAAGTAGTGCGGCCACAATGTATCCATCTGCCACAGATGTTCTGTCAGTGAAGAGAACAAAGATTATAAGCAAACTCTACGAATACAATGGCATGCATTGAAAGACTTGCAAATTCAGTCCAGTACTATGGCTACAATAGATGGTTACCATTATCACCTCTTTTATTCTTGTTATGACCGAACTATAAACTAGTGAGAGTTCTCTTTATTTTATTGATGTGGCAGAGAGTTATAGTTTATCGTCTTTCTTAAGACGGATTTGTATTGAGGCTCTTCGTATGAATACCAATTTGAACTGCTCATTGATTAGATTAAGCAGTTGAAAATCTTACTCGAACGAAAATACCAATCAAATGACTATAACTCGAAAGTTTTAACTTTATCGAAGGAACAGTATGCGATAAATGTGTCGCTGTTCGTGCCGATGCGAGAAATACACACTTAACATTCCAAATGATATTTAACTACACATAAAAGTAATATTTTTTATATAAAGAACTACGCTAAAAAGAGTGTGTATATTTTCTTCGTGGGTATTTGAAAACTTCCTGAAAGAACGAAACGCGATAAATATGTCGCTGTTCATAACGATGTGATACATGCACAGTGTAAACATTTCCAGCAAATTTTAAAGTTTATACGTAAAAATCGTTGGATGTTCAATAAAATGAAATAGGGTAGAAATAGGCTTTTGTTGAGGCCATGTATATTTCAAATATTCTAAAAACTGTTTCGAAAAACATTATTTACAAACACGCAAATTTACTGTTCACTTCGTAATTTCTGAACATGTAACGAGTCTTGGATGATTACTTCACTGAAATCATTTTTGTTGGCCACTGATACAAAATAATTTATTTGCTGACATATTAAATTCACAAAACCCTTGAGCTGTTTCTTTAAATAAACTGATTGAAACTTCACAGCCTAAATAGGTTGTGGCTTGCGCTTCATAATGGTTAAGGAGAGTAGTGAACCAAAGCACACAAGCAACCACAGACAAGTGTCGATATTTCATTTCACTGAGGAGACTGTTCTGAAAAGGTGCCTACAACGAACTACATGTAACGAGATATGTAAATACAAAAATAATCAACTGCAGATATAATATTCCAACATCACCTACAAGGAATTCTCACATTTTGATAAATCATGAAGAATGATGGCTCAATGGCATTCACTGCGTGAAAATGTTTCACATAACTGTGATGTAGGTACACATACGCCACAATAATATTATTAGAAGGTTTTTTTTAAAAGCGTATGTTCTATAGCTCTAAAATATTACATGTTATTCTAAAATCATAATTTAAACAAAAAATATTGTACCTATCATCTAAGTTCTAAATTACAATTTTTAATGCTGAGTACTATTTTTATTCATAATCATCACAAAGATGGTCATCATAACTTAAATCCCGCAAAAAAACATCAGCTGACACAACAATTTGCCAAATAAGGGCATTTCTTGTTTATATGCTGTGTACGTTTGTTCAAAATGTCTGTCAAAATTTACTGAAGTTATGTGAAATGCATTAAACAATATAACATGTCCATAAAAGCCAAAGCAATTTTTATTTAACCTTAAACATTTTCCTTGCTTATAATTTCTCGTTCGATAGCTTTTCACCCCAACTAACCAATGTTTACTCCTGTTCAGAATTTCTTTATGCTAACTTAATTATTTTTGTCCTAATTATAACAGTAAATACCTACAAAATAATAGTAAAGTTATTCGGTTATGAAAAAGGCATTAATTTTATTTTAAGTGTACTGGATATGAAACATTAACAGTTAGTGAGTAATAGCGTTACAAGTTTTTTAAACTGTAGTCGTTTTATTACTATTAGAGTGGTTTTATTTGTTTTACGTTACTGAAACTTGCAATTTATTTCTTCTTGCACGCAACTACACTTTACATCAAACCTCGTTTTTGCACAAACAGCTATTTGCAGTTTTACGTTGTTAACTGTCCGCTATTTTGTTGAGCTTGTGGTTACAGGAAATGATAGTACAAACATTTATTTAGGTATGTTACGAACACGGCTCTTGTATTGTTACAAACAAGTAATTTTACAAGAGAAATGTTTTTACTGTTATAAATATTGTAAAATGATAATAATTTTCTCAGTAAAATTCACAAAATTTTTTACATTGTACTTTTAAAAATACTAAAATGAATGTAAAACAATGAAGTTTAACTTTTACTTAAATTTATTGTATTTAAGATTTCAAAAAATTTTATAGCGTAAGTAACATGGTAGCTATAAGACTCCGTCATATACGTTATCTGTATAGGCATAGGTGAATATAATTTATGATATAATAGGCATAGCTGGTCATAATTTGCGAACAGTTAGTGTTATGCCCTCGAATACAGCACATACGCATCATTTCCAGCCCCATGAATATAGCTTTAAGCTGACCTTCACAAATTTCACACACATCGTTGGCACAACTGCCCATAAGCCACACATAACACAGGTAAATGCCAAAAACTGTCTCGTATGGTGTAAGGAGTATAGAAACAGTAAAATGGAACAAATTATAATCATTGTAAGTAGTAATCAATTACGGTATTCTACGTGGCGATTCGATGGTAGGATGTCGGTCTGGTGAATGCCTGGTGAACGACATCTATAGGCAACTCACGGTAAAGTGAGCAGTTTTGAAAAGCCTCTCATTTCGAACAAATGTCAAAAAATATATTTTATTTTAGTTTCAGACTTTAACTTACGAGTGCGGTGGAATATACAAACTGTGTTTATTACTTGCATGGCAATAATTACATAAAAAGATGGTTAAATGATAAAAAATGGATGACAGGAGAAAGAAAGTAGGGCCTCAAAAGTGCTCACTTTACTGAGAACAGGGTATACCGGCCTGTATAGTGCCGAATGTGAAATTCGGGGGTATATTATAGCGGTGTTACAATGTGGTCATGTTTCTCCTGGAGGTGGATATTTTGCAATAAATAGAGTCGATGCCCCATATAATATTGTGTGTTAAATGTATCCCTTATTTTACTCTTTTTATCAAACTTATTGCTATTGATAATGTAAAATTAATTTAATTTCGTGCAACAGTATTATATAGCTGCAAACGAATTTAATTTATGTTGATGCTACTGCCACTTGAGTTATACAGGATAGTGGCTAGTAGGGTACTGAGTTACTGTACTTTGGTGAAGACTAAGGGCACCTGTAGTTTTTTGCTTTAAGGATGAAAAAATACTCTCATTCTCAGTTAGTTAACACACAAGTCTTTTTTCGACTGAAATTAACATGGGTATTTACACACACACACACACACACGAGACTGAGACACCCCCGCCCCCCTATACACGTCGTAGGCCTGAACGGCGGGTTGGCGGAACGCTATGCATCGGGGGGCGGAGGTTGCTTGAATGGAGACTTTTTACTTATCTGTGGCTGCGGCATTTGGTGAGTTGTCTTCGTTGGTTGGTGAAGCTGGGTCTGCTCGTCGTTCCTTCTCGGAAGTCAGGGGTTGGTTTACCGGGACTTGTGGTTTGTCTGCAATCTCGACTGGCGGTCCCTGTCGGAGACCTTAGCGCGTCTTCTCTCCTGCGTCGACGTCCGCCACGATTTGGCTCACTCTTCCGACTCCTCTGCCTCGCATCGAGGCCGCCGAACAACTTACTTCTGTCTCGGCTGCGCTCGTGATTTAACTCGTTCGTCGCTATATTGAAGCTATCTTTGCCAGCAATTTCTCGGGAGAGAATTGGGGAGTTCCCCTGTGTAACTCGGGCGTTTTTGTGCCCGATTTTGTGTCTTGTCAGTTAATTGTGTGCTCCAACCAAGGCGGGGGAGGGGTGAGGGTGGTGTCGCGGGGTTTCCTAATGTTCAAAATTCTGAGCTGTGGTCTGCACAATTCTGGTCGGGGCACACCCTGCTTCCTTCGTCGTGAGCTGCCTTATCTGCCTTTCTCTTGCGTGGCTGAAGGTTCTACACTGAGACATTCGCCTCGGGACATTCCCTGTGTCATTCGAGCCTCTGTTCATCCCCGGGGGTGAATCCCAGGTTTGAAAGTTTCGTGGTCAGCTACCTGCTCTGAATATGTATTAATAAGATGGCAGGGTGTGGTAATGGCGCTATGCCTATTCTGGTATGTGACATGGGTCAACTCCCCCCAGTTGATGTGCTGGTGCACACACTGCCATCGCATCGACTACCGGTTCTGAATCTGTCTGGTTTCCTCTTCTGTGAGTCTCTGCGTGAGCCATCCTTGCCTGCTCCCCAGTGCACATATAGTGCGCGGACAGCTGGGCTATCTCACCCTGCTTTCCCCTCTTGCAGTCACTCGCCAAGCTGTAGCTTCCTTCTCCCCTCTCTTCATGCTTTGAACTAGTGAGGGGTGCCGTTATTAGCTGGGGGGGTCATTTGCCTCTCTGTCCATGGCCATGACTGAAGGACCTCTACCTTATAGCGCTCGTTTCGTTACGTGAACGTGAACGACCTGATGTGAAAAGGGAATTCTATTGGTCACTGCGGAACAACACACTATACTGAGGGCATATATAATGTACAGGATACAGTTCCAATACATCGCAGGTCATACTAACCCTGGGGAAATGGATTTTTAAAGTCCTAATTCTATGTGGATGGTCTCAGAATATCTTAAATTGACATTAATTACAAACAGAGTAAACCCTGGTGTCATTTCACACATCAATACAACAAATTAAACTGTTTAATTACACTCTCAAGTAATCCATTTGGACCACAGTAATACTGGCATATGACTCCTCTGTTCCAACGCGCTAAGTGACCTTTCCAGGTCATGGTAATTCTGTTCTTATTGAACAGTTGCAAACAGATATTCGAGCAAGTTTCTCTCGGCAATTACTTGCATAGCAACAGGTGTTATTTTACTTTTTACAGGGGCTTGCAGGCCGCTCAACAAAAAAGAAGAACAAAACCTCCCATATCTTCTCCGACTGGGGATCCGTGACACTTACAATAAAAAAAACACTTACAATTCGGCTGCTGGCCTCTATTTCTAACTTACCCTTAGTACACTAGGTGAGTTTAAAATTACTGTGCCACGAATTTTGCTGCTTATTTAGCAGTATTTAATGCATAAAAGAACACATATTTGTACATTTTTACACATTACCAATATCCCTCAGTTAACAATGGTAAACAATAAGTAAACACTTACTGTGCGTGTTTGAACACATATTTACAATGTCAAAATAACACTCTACAACTGGGCTGAAGGCCTCTTAACAATTAGCATTTCAGGTACCCGAAATAATCTTTCCCCTCTAAATGTACACACGGAAAAACATTAAATAATATATACACTTGCTGCACTTATTTCTGCATCCGATAGGGCTTCTTGCCCTGGTTGCTCTCAGCAGGTGCCACACGGAAAAAACCCTACCTAGTGACGCACAGAGTCTGTTCCTGGTTGTGTCTGCTCGGCCCTTGGACTTCGCGGGGCCTGTACTCGCGACGATCCCTGTAGAGGTCGTGACTCTTCCGTTCTCGCAGCTGAGCTGAGGCTGGATCCATTTGGCCTTGTTTACTTTAATCTGGATAAGGGACTCCCTGCCCTCCTCCCGCACTCTATTCTTGGCAACGTGCAGGGGGGTGGGGATCCCTCATCATCATCCGGTTCAGGTGGCTTGGTGCCATCTGTTGTAGGTAGTTGGCTAGCATCATAGGGTTGGATGCTCTCCCCCGGTACTTCATCTCCTCTCGGATACTTTCTTGGTTGCGACTTTTTGTCAGTGCTAACTCGTAAAGGGCATCTAAGGTATGCCCCATGCATGCTGTATGTTCCATTCTCCACTCTCTCCCCTGCTTCTTCGCACATGGTCGCCACTTCTCTTTCTGTCCTGCCTTCCCCCTTCATTCACCTTTTTCTCTGCATCCGCTTCCTGCCTCCATTCGTTCTCGCGCTGTCTCCCGCCTTCCCGTTTTCTCTCGTTTATGCCAGCTTCCTCTTTCTCCTGTTCGTGTTGCTCCGCACTCTCGATCGTCCGCTTCCTGCCTTCATTCGCCACTTCGCTCGCGCTTACGGCACGATAAGAGGGTTTTGTCGCCTCTACAGACACCACTACTGTCTGGCGTATCTGCTAGGGTGCCCTGAGGACATAGGCTGAGATAGGGTGCTGTGATGCCGGCCCTGGGAGCCCTTATTTCCGCTATCTCTTCGTCACTGACCTCACTGTCCACCATCTTGTGTTCAAGTGCACGTCTCCTCTCGGTCGTTCCTTGTATCTTATCTGGGGTAATGGACTCAGGGTTCGGGTATTGGGTATATCTGGTCACTTGTTTCTTCCGCATTTTCCCCATCTCGTCTTCCGCCCAGTACACATTATCTTGGATCCGTTCTATGACATATGTCCCTTCCTATTACGGCGCAAATCCCGCACAGAATTTGTCAATGACTAGTCTCAAAGAGTGGTTATGTAACAATACATATCTACCCTCGGGCAAGTGGTGTCCGCCTATTGCTTGCTGTGGGTACTTACACTGGAGGTGCTGGTGCTGGTTTCTCCGATCTGTGCCTGTTCTCCAGATAGCCGCCCTTCTTATCTCTTCAGGGGTGGGCAGTCCCTAGCTTCAGTTTCCCACTGCCACTCCCCGGGTCGTCGGAGGTTGTATCCTAGTATCAACTGGCTGGGGGAAGTTCCAATGACGTCATTGTGCCGGCGACCTAATGTGTACAAGATTTCCGGTAGCTGTACGTCCAATTGAGTATGGTTGCCACCCGTTATTACGTGCATGCTCTTTTTCAATTCCTGGTACTGACACTTGGTAAGGTTTGCCTGGGTGTGGTAGGCTGGAGTCGTCCAGCTTTCCACCCCCCACGCATCGCAAACATTCACCCATTTTACTCCCATAAATTGGGTTCCGTTGTCTGTTAAGACACATTTAGGATATCCCCATCGGGGAAAGACACCTCGTTCCATCTGTCGGATAATCCAGCTTGCTTCCTGATTAGGTATCGGGAACGCTTCTGTCCACCTGGAAAACTGGTCTGCCACTACCAGGTGGTATCTCTTTCCTTGGGGTGAATGGGGGTAGGGGCCCATAATATCTGTGGCAATGTGGGTCCATTGAGCTTTTGGCCACCTGGGTGTGTATAGCTTCTTCGGTATTGGGTAAGCTTTGTTTCCACAGAAAGTCTGACATCGGGCGACGTATTCTCTGACTTCATGGCACACTCTGTGCCAAGTGTACCCATTGTGCAGGGCCCTAAATGTCTCGTGAAATCCCGGGTGTCCCGCGTGGGGGTGATCATGGTGGTGTTCGCAGATACTGGTTCGTAGCTAGCGGGGAACCCAGATTTTCCACTGATCTGTTTGCGGGTGCATTCTTGCCCAGATGACGCCATTTATTTCCTCTTACCGGTTGGGATATTTTCTCTTTAGCTCCGGTAATTCGGGATTGGTCTACTATTTGTCTTGTAACAGTTACTTGCTCTCGCGGAACTTAATCAACTATAGCTACAGGTTATCAGGCAGTGGTAGCTATAATAGCAAGGGGGTAGCATATGTTCCAAGTCGTCGGCTCCTATTTATTTGTCAGATATCTGTGGTCGGCGGGATAATGTATCGGGCAACTCACTGGTAGAGCCCGGGCATTGCTCGATTGTAAACTTAAATTCCTTAGGAATAATGCCTACCTCCCCAATTTCGCCCTTTCGCTACTCATGATTTTTTGCAATGTAAGGGCCTTATTATCGGTTCTGAGAATGAAGGGTCTGTCCTCTAGGTAATAGCGATATTTGCGGACTGCCCAAGTAACCGCCAAGCATTTCTGCTCATTACTATGGCAGCGCTGTTCCGACTCATTTAGCATAGTGCTGGCATATGCTTTAATCCGTCGCTGGTTCTGTGACAGTTCCTGGTATAGGACAGCACCCATTCCGGTTCCGCTTGCATCAGTCTGCTAGATTAGGGGTAAATCTGGCATAGGCCGATAGAGCATTGTTATGTCGCTATAACACACCTTTAATTTGTGAAAGGCCTCTTTGTGTCGGTCGGCCCACTTCCAGCGAGCAGTTTTAGGTAGGATCTCGTTGATTGGGGCCATAAGGGGGGCGACATCTTCTATAAAGTCTGGAGCCAATTGCATAGCCCCAGAAACCATTTCAATTTTCTCCGGTTAGTTGGTACTCTAGCCTCCTCAAAATCTCGTACTTTCTCACGCTTCGGATGATTTCCGTCCGGGGTAATTATGTCCCCTAAATATTCTACCTGGGTTTTCCCGAAGTGGCACTTCTCCAGTCGGCACATCAGTCCATGGATTTCAAAATGTTCCAGCACTTTTCGCAAGTGCACCTGGTGCTTCTTCCATGTGCGGGAACATACTATCACATCATCCAGGTACACTAGGCAAAATTGACCGCTATAGCTTGTCAGCACTACCGCTGACATCAATTGCTGGAATGTAGCGGGTGCATTCTTTAACCCAAAGGGCATTACGTGAAACTACAGTGTTTCGCCTGTTGGGGTAGTAAATTCCGTATATTTCTGGGAGCCTGGGTGTACTGGAATTTGCCAGTATCCACTGTGCATGTCAACTGTGGAGAATATCCATGCATCCCCTAGTTCGCGGAGCATATTAGCCATGTTTATAGTCGGGGGAGCTATTGGATAGGTGACATCGTTCAAGGCCTGGTAGTTGACACAAGAAAATGGAGCTCCCCATCTCTCTTTGGTACGAAAACCATCCTGGCATTATATGGTGATTCGGTCGGCTCTACTATCGCTTGTTGTTTCCTCTCGGTTACCTGGTCTAAGATTATCTTCCTGCAGTAGGCTGATGGGTTGCCTGGGCTGCAGTATATGGGATGAGAATCTTATAACCGTATTTCATGTTGGATGGCCGTGGTTTGTTTTAATCTGTCGGTATGCTCGAATATAGTTATGTGGTTGTTCAATATCTGCAGTAGTGCCTTAAGCTGGTCAGTTCCTAGTTGGTGGTTCACCTCCTCACCACATATTTATTGTGGTTTTTAGCATGCTTATTGGGCCTCCCAATTTATAGCCATTCCTATCCTGCTTGCCTAAGAATAATCGCTTTTGCCTGCAGTCTATTATACAACCTTGGCTTGTCAGCCATGGTTGCCTGAGAATATTTTTTCCACTAAATGCAGGGCACTAAAGAATTCTGTTTGTATTGTTACCACACTCGTGAATACTGGCAATGTAACCTGCCCTTCTATTGCAAGTCGTGACTCAGTCTGGGCAAATTGAATGATTCGGGAGTTTTTCTGCATTCCCTTTTTCTTTTAAGGTGTTAGCCGGGGCTTTTAATGAAATTTCCGGCTGTGGCAGTGTCTAGGACTGCCTTACTATCGTGGTTATTGATTCGGACTTCGATTCAAGGGGCTTGTGTTCCCGGTCTCGGATCGCTTACAATTAGTATTCGTCCTACCCTTTTACTAACATTGGGGGTGACGGGTGACACGAGGTTCCGGCACATGCGTTTCCCGGTACTCACTTCTGGTTGTTCCCCTTTTCTGTCTCAAGGGAGGAACCCCAGGTAGCTTTCTCCCCTTCGGTGACTATTCAGGCTTTTACTGTAGGGCAATCGCGATGTAAATGTCTCTCGGGACAGTACCAGCACCAGGGAAAGATTTTCCCTTCTTTGCTTCTGGCGGGTTTGTTATTCTCGGTTGCCAGCACCAGGCGGGTGCCTGGGAGAGTTGGCAGCAGGTGTTTCGCGACATCTGCTGTTTAGATTTCCTGGTAGTCTATCTCCGCTTCTCTTGACATTTCTACCAGTTCCTCCATTCGTATTGCCAGCAGGTATCGAAGAGCACTCTGTATGGCTGGTAGTAAAATCTTCATAATGATATGAACTCCCTCCACCTCTGCTCCTTCGGCTGCGATAAGTGAATACATCTGTGCTTTTCTCCTAATAAAACTTTCTACCTCCTCCTGTTTCTGCTGCTTCTGTGTGTCAAATTCTGTCCATAACATGGTGAGTACGTCTTCCCCTGCGAATTTACTGCTCAGGCGGGTAGCGAATTGTTCCCATGTTGTCACAAAATTGCCGTACCTATTCTGCCAGATGAGGGCGGCTTCCTTTAGCTGTCCCCATTATTTTTGTACCCATCATTTACTGGGAACCCCACCTGCCTGAAACTCGTGTTTACAATTTTTTATAAACAGTTATGGGTCCTCGAGTGGCTTTCCTGAGAATTATGACAAGGTTACTCCCTCTGTTATTCTTTTCTCCTCTTCTACCCGGTTACTGGGGGTTAGAAGGGAGTTCCCTTTTCGTCCCTCCTTGGCATACCCCACAATAGTATACCATGCCCCTCGTGCTCTTGGCCTTGTCAGGCCAACCTAAACACACATTGTGAAATAACTGTGGACATGTAACATACTGAGAGTAGCACATATTGCGTCCCGGGAAATAAAGGAGGTCGAAGCACGCCTGCTGTTCCTGGCAATTAAGGTAACGATACTCCGTCCCTTGCGTCGGCCGGAAAGTGTCTGGCGAACTAATATACTGGTTACATTGGTGTTGAGGGAAAGTGATGCGCCTGACCATGTATAGTTCTATACCGTGACACATTGGAGCACTGCACCACTCCATATGTTCCCCTCTTCCCTCGTTCATCATCTGGAAGTTATCTTTGGTTATCTCGTTTCTTGCCTCGCTCCCCTCCTGTGGTATTCTGTCCTGCATATCCTCTAAACTGCTTGTCCCGCCTTCTATCGGTATTCCTCGTCTGTCGGCCTAATAAAATTGCTTCATATCAGGTAACTTTATTAATGTTGGGCGCCACAGGGTTATATTCTAGACTTCCTGAAGTCTCGGGCATCCTGGCTAACTAGATAGGGGCGATACCCCTTCTCCCGGGTATTGGCCTGGTCCTTGTTATCTGTCTACACAGAATTACCTGGCCCCACATTAGTTGCCAAAATAACTTGATGCTACTGCCACGTGAACTATACAGAATGGTGGCTAGTAGGGTACTGAGTTACTGTACTTTGGTGCAGACTAAGGGTACCTGTAGTTGTTGCGTAACGGGTGAACACATCCTCTTATATTCTCAGTTAGGTAACACACAATACTTTTATTCGACTTAAAATAACATGGGTATTTACACGCACACAAGACTGAGCCCCCCCTCCCACATGTCGTAAGCCTGAAGGGCGGGTTGGGGGAATGCTATGCATCGGGGGAAGGTTGATTGAATGGAGACTCTTTACTTAACTGTGACTGCGTCTTTTGGTGAGTTGTCTTCGTTGGTTGCTGTAGCTGGGTCTCCTCGCCATCCTCCCTTCCCGGAAGTCTGGGGTTGGTTTATCGGGACTTGTGGTGTGTCTGCGATCTCGACTGGCGGTCCCTGTCGGAGACCTTAGTGCATCTCCTCTCATGTGTCGACGTCCGCCACAATCTGACTCGCGCTTCCGACTCCTCTGCCTTGCGTCGAGGCCGCTGAACAACTAACTTCCATCTCGGCTGTGCTTGTGATTTAACTCGTTCGTCACTATATTGAAGCTATCTTTGCCAGCAATTTCTCGAGAGAACATTAGGGAGTTACCCTGTGTAACTCGGGCATTTTGTGCTCGATTTTGTGTCTTGTCAGTTAATTGTGTCCTCCTACCAGGGTGGAGGAAGGGTGAGGGTGGTGTCATGGGGATTCTTATGGTACTAATTTCTGAGCTATGGTCTGCACAATTATGGTTGGGAGCACCCCCTGCTTCCTTCGCTGTGAGCCACCTTATCTGCCTGTCTGTTGCATGGCTGAAGGTTCTACACGGAAACATTCACCTCGGGACATTCCCTGTGTTATTCGAGCCTTGGTTCATCCCCGGGGGTGAATCCCCGGGTTGAATGTTTCGTGGTCAGCTGCCTGCCCTGGATATATATTAATAAGATCCCTGGATATATATTAATAAGATGGCAAGGTGTGGTAACGGCTCTTTGACTGTTCTAGTTTGAAACATGCACCAATGTAAGCTATAATTAATAATAGCACAGTGACCAAAGATCGGCTATTTTGTGTCAACTTTACTGTATTCTCATTTTACGTTTCTAAGAAAATATGAAAACAACTGCCATAGAAATAAATGTTAATTGCATATTTACTTCTTTCGGTTCCTATATTTAAGTGGTGTTGGGGTTATAAGTAGTCATGTAATGAACATAACCTTACTTACCTCCTCAAATTGGCACATGTTAAAAACACATCCTCATTGGAACACTGTCAAAGTTTATGTATTTGTTGTTTAGCTTACCTTCGCAGTGGGTAACATTTTTCTCAAAATGTTAGGTAGGTACATGATGGTTGGTAATTTTGCTTTTATTGTGTTTACTACAAGGGTAATCCTAAAAATTAGGTCTCCTATTTTTTATATCCAATAGAAAAATGTTTATTGTCTGCAATATTTACATCTTTGTCAAACGTTGAACATTTATCTATTTTCTACATAATGACCATTTCGGTCGATTCATTTTTGTAGATGCTGTGACAGTTTTTGTGTGCCCATATCATACCAGCTCGCCACCATGGTCTTAAGGAAGCGTTGAAACTCATTTTTTACTTCATCATTGGAGCAGAATCGCCTTCTGGCCAAATGTTCTTTCAACTTAGGGAACAGGTGGTAGTCACTGGGTGGCAAGTCCGGACAATAGGGTGGGTGGGTGATGATGTTCCATTGAATTTCTTGCAGGAGAGCGACGGTTAGACGGGCGACGTGTGGGCGAGCATTGCCATGGAGAATGTTCACACCTTTTCTTAACATTCCCCTTCGCCGGTTCTGAATTGCCCGTCTGAGTTTTCTCAGTGTTTCACAGTACCTGTCAGCGTTTATTGTGGTCCCAGGAGGCATAAAGTCAACAATTAATAATCCCTTTCAATACCAAAATACAGTTGTCATGACTTTACCGGCAAACTGTGTTTGTTTGAATTTTCTCGGCTTGGGCGAAGAAGGATGCCGCCACTCGCGTTATTGTTGTTTTGTCTCAGGTGTAAAGTCGAACGCCCGGGTTTCGTCACCCGTGACAATCTAGTAAAAAAGTCGTCCTTTTTGTCTGCATAGCGGACAAAAAAAGGAATTCGCAGGAAGAATCAACACGTTGCCGCTTCTTGTTCTCCGTCAGCATTCGTGGTACCCATCTTGCGCACACCTTCCGATATTGCAATTTTTCCGTTAAAACCCTGTGAATGGTGCTTCGGGAAACCGCAGGAACCAAAATGGGGAGATCATCCAGAATGATCCGCCGATCTTCACGCATGGTTTACTCAACCATCGTGACTGTCTCGTTGGAAATTGATGGTCTCCCGCTCCTTTGTCCGTCGTGAATTCCAGTACGACCGGCTGTAAACTCTCTACATCACTTGCGAACATTTTCTGACATCCATGCACAACTCGCCATACACTTCCTTCAATTGGCGATGAAGTTCAATCGGTTCGACGCCTTTTACGTTCAAAAACCGAATAAAAGCGCGAACTTCGCACTTGGCTGTAACGTCCAACGGTAACTCCATTCTCAACGGCTGCCAGACCAAGACTGAGCGTCCTAGCGAGGCGCGCGCATGCTCATTTGAAGGGGCGAGAAGCACACATCACAACAATGTGGCCAATAGCCGCACGAACCGTTCTTTGTACGAGTATGCAAAAATAACAGACACATGTTCAACCTTTACAATGATGTAAATAATGTAGACAATACAAGTTATTTATAAATAAATAGGATACCTTATTTTTGGGATTACCCTCGTATATGCACAGATACCCGGTGGAAATAGTTTAATAAAGTGCATAGTACAGAGGGTATGGTAAATGTTTGCAATAAAAGTTGTTCCTTAAAGTTTACTCAAAAGGTTCAAAGTTGTTTGCAAATAATATGCATATTGTATGATGATGTTTTTGCACACAACTCCATCTGAAAACCCGCACTCAGAAATTTTTGATTAAAATGTAAATATTGTTGGTACACAAGGTTTTTTTCTGTTTGTAAACAGCTTTGTTTTCATGATAAAGGGTTACCTAGTCTTAAGATTTCTCGAGAGAGTTACTTAGAAAAGGCCTGTACTCAGTTGCCCGAATAATTCTGAAAGTTCATTTTCCCTATTTCAGAAACACTTTTCTTTGGACCTTTATATTTATATTAAGAGACAATGCAAGTGAGTGAGTGAATGAGTGAAGAGATTTAGGCGGCTCTTAAAATCGCAAATCGTCTTTCATTTGACATGTTTAATGCAAGGTAATTAAACGTGTCAATTTTGGTTTATTCCTAGTAAAATCTTATGCGTAAATGTCACGATGACATAATGTACCGATGAGGAATACATATATCCACTGTGCACTGTTAACATATATGTTACTTTGATATGCACTTTCTGGTAGGATTATGTTAGGTTAGGTAATTGCAGTGGTAACATGCCAATGTGATTATAGCTATACAGGGCTAAGAAAGAAACAAATATCATCTTGACATGTTATAATTGTTGTTAGCTAACCAAACTTAGCCTAAGCAGGTAAGTGCACATTAAACTAACCTAAAGCAATGGTACACATATGAGACTCATTTTAAACTATCCCAAAAGACAAGTAATACAGTGCTTTCTATGCACAACTGTGTCAATATAATAATATACATAATCCATCCAGTTATACGTAAGGTTTTATCTTCAATACACCTAAGTCTAATACGTAAACATCAGAATTAAAGATACATTTTCATATTTATTAGCACACATTTGTGTCCAACGTGTAAAAAAATTGGTTTCGAACAAATAAAAAATTAGTTTCAATGTAAAATAAAACTATTTTCAGAATTAACCAATGTCCTTGAGGGCTACATCAGAGCTGTATTTGTGTCTTTCCAGCCGCATTGTATCGTAATGTGTGAAATGATGACCCTTCACAGACACAAATAACATTTGGGCTCTTCGGTGGATGCGTTCGGCATTGCTCAGGCTATATACCGTAAAGATCGTGAAAAGTAGACAACACTTCACAGACACAAAAAACCTCGTGCACATACAAATTTTACATTTAAGTTAAAAATCTATCTGAGAACAAACTTTCAGATGCAATTAGAAGCTACCTCTGAACCTTGTAAGTATCTTTCTTTTAGGAAAAGCCCCTATTGTAAGCTCTTACTAGAGGTAAGACTGTGAATGTAGGTTCTAAGATGTTAAGGGGAATGGCGTGTAACTATTGATTCTATATATATATTTTTT
Source organism: Clitarchus hookeri (assembly GCA_002778355.1). Taxonomy (NCBI): domain Eukaryota; kingdom Metazoa; phylum Arthropoda; class Insecta; order Phasmatodea; family Phasmatidae; genus Clitarchus; species Clitarchus hookeri. The sequence goes on along the minus strand of NQII01007990.1, from coordinate 406 downwards.
TATCTAAACTCAAGCAAACCATACTAGCATTTGCCTTAACATTAAACACAAGTCCTGGGCTACATTCGTATTAGTATACAAATAGCAAAGGTGCATGGAAGTTGGCTCGTTGAAAACTTCTAGATACATACAGCATACACACTGAAAGAAGCACATGCATAGCACACAGCAAGTTAACCAACTTTAAACTTTTATGCACTGTGTGCTTGCTGTGTTCTGTTAGCAGCCAATCATTAAACAGTAATAACACTACATCATCGAACCTGAAACAAACTTTGTTTAAAAGGAAAGTACAAGTAGTTTTTGACTAGTTTAGTTGGTTGCTACTTTTTAATTGCTTTATCATGAAATAGTGTATGAAGATATGTGTAACATTTAGTCAATAGCAGAAGTAAAAAGGCAACAG